>CM040619.1:73657359-73680038 GCA_022817965.1 Solanum lycopersicoides | reverse complement strand
AACATTTTTTTAAATACTCCTATCTGTCAAGTTTTATGTTGCAGCGCTGCTATCACTTACTTAGAATTAAAATTAATTGTTTGATATTTTAAATGTACGCTTTTTTTCATCATTATTAATTTACATTTAAAATATTAACTTAGAGTGTTGTATGGTCTATTTTTTTCAATATCTGAGATTTATATTAAATATTGAGTTAAATTTATAGTTCGAAAAATCTTGAGGGCGTTTTCCCTTTTAATGTCTAAATTACCTCAAAAAAATCAGAAGACATCTACATTCAGGATCAAACACATTTCGAATTCCAAATAATCGTGTCTATATTTTGAAGCCAAAAACATTATCTTTATTGTTCAAATTACTCACATTTTAGTGTCCAGACGCTCTCCCGCCAACGAACTGTCAATAAGTGAAAAAGTATTACAGTAGTTTGAGACGGGAAGAGTTATGATAAATTTATTTCAAATAGGCTGTTCCATATCTTTATTATTTGGTTTTTCATTCCCGTTTTTGCTGCAGAGTCACATCTAAGCTTCGAATGATTCGGATTGCGCCCTGCAGGGGCATTAGGATGACACTCCCAACATGATTTTCTCATACAGGACTCAAAACCTGGACCTCTGTTAAGGATGAAATACTTGTACCAGTGCACACAAACCCATGCACGGTAAAATTACTCTTTCTGCTAACAAACGCAAAAAAGTCATTACTTCAAATAGTATATCAAATTTTAGTTGGTAGATACCTAATTCTTGTTTAATTACTACTGTTTAATATTGAGAAGAGTAGCAAGGATCAAAAACATTATGTTCAGGAGATAATTGATAGTCCTGTTCACTAAAATCACAAAACAAATAAATTTATATAAACGCCAATATTATATCTATGTTGGGCTGGCCATGTAAAGTCGGGTTAAACTGTTGGATCATCATTGGGCTAATGATTTCTAGAGATTTTGATTAGTGTCCGACATTTCCTGGCCAAGTTAGCCCCTATATATGGGAAACTAGCAACTATTCATAAAGCACAACTAATTACACAATATACTCATTTACATTGATCCCAACTAAATTAATTACATAAATATATCTCAACTTAAATTTCTCTGTTTTAAGTTAGATATTAAAATTTAGGTTTTTCATATTGTTATATAATAACTTAGTGGTCTCATTAACGGTGGATTAATTTGTTTAGCTGATATTAAATGATATTCTATTCGTATCATTGACTAAAAGTGATTTCTGAATAAGAAACATTAACGCAAAATACTATATGATACTTTAATTAAAAACACTGATTACTTGAATAGTCATATGATAAGAATCTCAATAATACCACAATAAGTATACATATGCTTTTTGATACTATTTATAGTTCTTTCTTATTAATAAGATACTAGTTTTGTTTGTTTCTTTGTTTTTGTATTACGCGTAGACTATTTTCCTTCCTTTCAATAGTGTTTGCAAATAATTAGGCTCTAGAACTGGGCATGTCATCTAAATCTTTACAACACATGTATGGATAAAAACGAAAAGAAGTAGTTAACAACTCCACTAGGCAAAAAAAATTAATAAAAATTCAAATATTTATTATACTATATGAAAAAAAAAATTAGATGTTGATTTTCTTCGTCTAACCCTCTGTAGCTTACCGATGAACTAAGGCATGTATGATTTTACTGTACGTGTTATTGTCAAATGTACGTTGTATGGGATATTCTACATAGGAAAGAATACTTCTATCCAATCATCAATATCAATAGAATTTAATATTAGGCCAAAAACAACTTATCAGTTATTTATATATTGTATAATAATAAAAGGATGATTTGACTACATAAATAGCAAGTGGAGATAGACTTACATATTTGCTCTTGTTGTCGGAACTTGTAAAAAATGAGAACGTAAAAACATTATGTTATTTCGAAGATTATCGTATTTACTAAAATAAAAAAAAAATAAAATTTCTTTCCACCCTTTCTGTAACACTTCTTCCTTCTGTGAGGACAAAATTAGGGTTCTGCAAGGGTTTATCATTTCGATCTCCGTCATGCCAAAGAAGAAGAAATGCTAAGTACAGATACGGGGAATTTTGGCCCATTGGATTACAAAAAGCCCATTTTCCTATTTAACAACCCCGGCCCACTGGGCCTTACTGGGATTGAAACTTGAAGCCCAAAATATATCACTTAACAGATTAGTAGAGAGAGAAACTACATTTTGTCAAAAAAAAAATGATTTTGAATTGGAAAGCATGTTAGTGCCTGCTATATACGCACCAAGTGGAAATTGAAGAAATACGGCTCATTCAATCGTTTAAATTAAAGATAGTCGTCAAATGTATAATATATGTTAATTAATACATATCGTGTTTAATTTATGTATATTGAATAGAAAAATAGTAAACGATATATCTAACAAACTATTTATGCAAACATCTTGTGGAAATATGTACATTATTAGTTATTTTTTGCACTACAAAATCATTTTTGTAGGAACAGTCTTCCAAAAATGCTTATTTTCTCAAATAAAAAAATAGATCTCATTAATCCTTCCTTTGTGGAATTACTCATGATCTTGACAATTTATTGTCTATTTTTCTTTACATAAGGTCCGTTAATGTAGTCTAAATTTTGATTAGTGTTTAAGTTTTATGTATCAATAGCTATTCATTGAAAAAGATAAACTTAAATTTACACTATCTAATAAGGCTTGATTGATTAATTAACATAAAATATATGTATAGTAAATAACATGTTTAAATTCCTCTGATAATATAACTTTCTTTTATTATATAACTTAGATTTTTCGATAATATATTTCACACCCATCACAACATGTAGTAGTTTATTTTATTTATTTTTAATTAACTTTGTAGAAGTTCATTTTACTGGCCAAAAGGCGTTTGTTTCGCACAATCCAAATTGACGCCAGGATTGACTCCAAGAATCTGGCAATATCTCTTGTAAAACCCAATTCTGTTCTCCATATTGGGATTAGAACCTTTTCCACATTCTATTCCTCCATTAATGATGTTGGTGATTAAACCATAGCCAGAGACACGACCAGCAGACAAATCAGCTCCTGTTGGTCTCCATTTACCAGTAATAACAAAATGGGCCGATGGCTTGGCCTCTGGGCTGTCATCCAAACCACAAGGCTGTCTTGAATGAAACTACTGCATCATTTGCAACAGCATCTGGATTATTTAACAAATCAACTCCTATCGCTCTTCCTGCTGGTCCATAGTTGTAGTTGCTGCATATCACAAAATTCATTCAGGATCTCAAGTCTATTTATTCAACTTATAAAAATGAGTTTAGACCCTACTATATTTGCGTGGAAATACTAGGTTCAGATAAATTCGTTGCAGATGAGTGACTTGAAAATAAAATAAATATTAAAACAAAACTTACTAGGATATTTGGATGGGACCTCGACCAAAGTATTTTTTACCAGGAGCACAAGGCCACTGTTGATTTGCAACACAGTAATCTGGTGGGTTACCTTGTTCTTGCTTGAAGCAATATCCCCATGAAAATGGACCATCCGGGCTGTTCCCCACCCCCCTAATTATCAACATAATTCATACTTTTATATCTCCTCGTACATAAATTTAATTACTAATAATTTAAAACTTGTCAATAAGATCTCAAAACAAAGTGTAAAACGACTTTTATTTGTTCTTGTAAAGAGCTAGTGATAATTATTACTTAAGAAAATAGTACCGGTAGTTTCAAGAGAAGTTTGAGCCAAAAATGCAGCGATTTCCTTCTTACGAGTGTGGTGTTTCCAGTAGTTCCAAAAGCAGCAAAGGACCTTGCAGCTGTTATAAAAGCATCATAAGTGTAAAATCCTTTGGCATTACAATTGGCATCGTTACGATGCAATAGCATTCTCTCAAATAGTCTTTACTAATAAGAGCACCAACATCTTGTGCCATCCTCCTCTTAGACACAACACACAAAACAAAACCACTCCCCAAAACATAATTTTGTTCTTCATTTAGTTTTTACCAAGTTGTGTGTGATTATTTGGGAGTGATTGCTATTTATAGGGAACAGAGAGTGATGGGGATTAATAGACTTTTCAATATGAGTAGAAAGAAAGAAATTAATGTGTCTATTTATTCCAACACTTCCACTTAGCTTTGAGTGCAGCATTTGCTTAATTATATATTAAAATCAATTGGATGAACCATTATAGACAAAGTTGGGACTTGGGAGGAATCCACTTAAGTTAGTCTTGGGTAGGATCCATGCTACTACATATTCTTTGGCATAAATATGCCCTTTAACTTGACGTTAACTTATATTTATGTCTTCTAATTTGGGTGTGCACAAGTAAACACTCAAACGTATAGAAAACCGAACAAGTAAAACACATGTGTTCTACGTGGCATAATATATGTTAGACACCACGTAGGACACAAAAACAAAATTGTCATGTAGGAGGACGTCATGTTAATGTAATATATTTTCCCTTTTCAGTTGTTACAAAGAGAATGACACAATCCATTTAGCTACAAGAATCACAAACTTAAAAGTGAGAATACAACTAAAAAAACAATTCTTGCATTATTTGATTTGATATAAACATGTATATATAAACCTTTTTCATCAACAACATGGTGCACTAATTGACTCTTGAACTATGAAGGTGATTCAGTTCATTCAAGAATAAACTAATTCTATCTTTTTTTGTACTCATTGTGTATGGATCACAAGTAAAGAAGGTGTGCATATAAAAAATGATTCCAAACATCAGGAACTCCAGGAAGGCACCAATGTATACAATCTGCATAACTACTTGGATTTGCCAATTGTTGTTTGGTCAGAGGATCCCAGTGCTTTCTGTATATTGATGAATGACCTTCCTTTCTATACTCAGAAAGTTGAGTAATGTTGAGCAACTCAACTTTGAAACCACTCTTCTCATTCAGTTTCTTGATGGCCACTTCCACCAATTTCATCATCTTTGGATCTGAATCTGATCCCCAATACTCTCTATTAGATATCGGCTCTGTTTCATCGTAGCAATTCTGACCATTTGCCTTCCCCCAATCTTCTCCCCTGCCATTTCATCATTCAAATATATAATTAGTACTTGTACGACTCAATAAACTAATTCAAAGTCAAAAACCAACTACATGTATATACAATATAAAAGCCAAAGTCAAGAATAAAAGATGATTCATGACATGACTCATATCACACGAAGACTTGTTCCTACACGGAGCTTCACATCAGCTACAACTTATTTATACTTATTTTCATGGACTTCCCATCCCACCCTTGGTTTCGGTTTACAAAAGGAATAAATAATGGAGGCATTTAAAAATGCAACTATAACAAATTCTTTTTGAAGGGTTGTTGAAGGCACTAAAGTTGGAAAGGTTCTTCATAAATGAACTCATTTGTCAAAACAATGGAGAAGTCCATTATACTACTTCAAATAGCTTTAATTATACCGACTATTTGCTTAAACAAACCACTTATCTCCTGATTACGCTTAATTAACACTACACTAATTTGAATAGTAAGAGCAAACTTGAGAAACATATTCTATACCTGTTGTGAGTAGGTGATAAGCTAACAAAGAAAACTCGAGTCTTGGAGCGATTAACATGAGTATCCAACCAATCTGCCCATGTCTGTAGCCCCAATTCGTATGTACGCAGCATCCCTAAATATTCATACTTTGCATTTGCACTTTCAAAAGATCCCCACCTGAAAATACACAATCTCCATCATAATTAACGAACATTGATCTTGTGCCTAAAATGTTGAAATTAAGAATCATAATTTTCTTATGAATTGACAAAGGTTGCAAAAAGTGTACTCACCGAACCTTCCAATTCAATCTCCACCATAGATATGAATTAAAAACAAGGACATCAGCATCTTTCCAAATTCTGGCATGCTTTTCTATCGAATCGATTCTCACTATGCGTTCTTCCACACGATGATATGATGGATCGTCGCAATTTGATTCAACTAATAATGGTGCCCAATAGAAATCAATAGTAGCATTGTACTCCTTCATTAATGTAAAAATACAAAATTAAACTAATTAGAACTGCAAGCAAAGTTCAAGGAGAAGAACAAGGTAGCGTATTGGAGAAGCAATTTTTGGAAACTCACAATAGCTTTAAAGGTGACCAAAGAGCCATTATAGTTAACATATTTGAGATGATTAGGAATTTCTGCTTCTAATATGCAGACCATTGAAACCCATTGATTCCTATTGAGTGAATCACCCACATAAACAACCCTTTTGTTCCTCAACTTCTCCAGCATAGCCGTAGCATTAAATCTTTGCAAAATCAAGAACTACAATCAAATACCCAGTACAGAAAGTAGGATAAAATTGAAGAAAAACTGAATAATACTCTACCTAGGAAGGTCACAATCATTGGGTTGCCATTTCCAGTAGAGATAGTCAAGATTCTTTCTACCAAACTTCTGACAAGCCATTCCATCATCCATGAACGAACAATTTGTCCCATTATAAAGAGGGCGAGATTGATTATCAAATACCCATTTACCAGAATAGAAATTACAGCTAGATAACGAGCTTATCTGGGTCTGCTTCTCAACTAACTTTGGAGCTTGACTAATCCCTCTGGACATCGACAAAGCCGTAAGAACTAAAACTGCAGTGATAATCGCTACCAGCAACTGAAAACTTAGCTGAATACCCATTCCCTTGTTCTTTAAACTAGAACCGAAAAGTACTGGTCTTCCGTTCATTTTTTCCTCTGCTTTTTCAGGCTTTTGCTTTGGATTTGCTGTTTGTTCGTCTTTAAAAATGGTGGAATTTAGTCATGATTGGCGGAGATGAAAATGGCGAGCTCGTCAAAGAAGCAGCCATTAAGTCTGATTATATTGACCCAAATTTGGGACTTATTTGGAACCAGGTGCTTTTTCTATCTGCAGCAATAACAAAAGCCGTATTTATTTTGCATTCGTTATTTGATAATCTTATTGAATATTAGAATTTTTGTAAAATTATTTAATTTTTAGATCTTAATATGATAATTATTTATTAAATCACTATAAACTATGAGTATTATTTTAATAATTAAATTTAAAAAGTTCACATCAATCAATGTGCTTTTGAACTTTACTGAAAGCGAAAGTAGCTCTCAATTTATATATTTGTGCAAATTGTTAATGACGAGCGATGACTCAATACTTTGTCGAAGTGGCAATCATCAAGTTGTAGAAGAAGCAGTTAAGGGCAAAACTGTCTTTGTACATTAAGTTAGTTAGGATCAATTGGCTTGCTAAAAGAAGTTATCTAGTTAATTAGAGTCCTAAATGTAGTCAAGCTACTAATTACCCTAGATACTATCTAATCATACCTATAATTACCTAATGTGTAGAGAGGTATTAAGTAGAATAATTAGCGTTCTTTTTTCTATTAATAAGGTTTCATTCGTTGATCTTCAAACGGAATTATTCTTCATATGTAATTTTCTTCTCCATTCCGTCTTTTTTCCTTTAAATGATTCTTTATTTGAAGTTTGAAAAAATGCACATTTCACTCTACGTTTGCGGTTTGGCAAAGTCCTAAATACACTAGTCACGTACGGCTGCTAATTAATTTAGAAAGGCTCTTTGAATATATCAAAAGGTCTTACTTAGTCCAATAATTATAGTTATATTATTTTCTCAGGTAATTCTCAAAATTTGGATGAATTATTGACCATTCATTTAAGTGCCCGATAATAATTAATTAATTTTCTTATAATTTATTTGACTGCCTAATATTTAATTGTTTATGACTTACAAATCAAATTTTCTTTAGAAGTCAATGTGAACTACATATCGACCTAACTTTTGGATGAGCTAACTAGATGAATAAAAGGAGTTTTTGGCCAAAAACAGCCTTAAACTATATTTCAAAATTAAATTACATTCTTAAATTATTATTCTTAGCAGAAAATATCTTTTAAGTATTTAAAAGTTAACAATTTTCATCTTTCTGGTAAATATCATCAAAAAACTAAAGGATCCTATAAAAACATGAGTTGTTCACGTGACTATCAACAAGTTTTCCTACATAATTTTATTACCTGCTATAAGAAGTTTCTGAAAAATATTATAAATCTTAGACACCATTACTTACTGAAACAAAAAAAATATTTGAAATGTGTGAGGATATATGATCTGCTCTTTTCTCATTTAGTAACGGAAAGAAGTTGAAGCTTAATTATCTTTATCTTTTATCAAGTTAAATTGTATGTTAATCAATAAATTTTAGGGCCAATCAGATATTGAAGTAATCAAATATTGATTATATCTCGCATTTGAATTTCATTCTTCATTATTAGAAGCAGAATTCTCCAACAAACGCCGCTTCAAGCATATTTAATTGAGAACAAACATATTCAGCTAATAATACTTTTAATATCAAATTACATGAAAAATAAATAAAAAAACAATCAAATTAAAAGATTTTGCATAATGTGAAACTCAATTACAAAAAAGTTCACGATAGTATTTTTGATGTATCTAAGAATAATAATTACGAAGGGATGCTTAATTTTTGTGGTATTTGTTAGTTTTCTGATAAATTTAAGTAGAAGGATGAAATTTGTTCACTTTTAAATACTTGAAGGATGTTTTCTGCTAAAAATGATATTTTAAGGATGTAGGTTAAGTTTTGAATATAGATTAAGGATGATTTTAGCCACATTGCACCTCCCAAACTTGGACGGATCATGATTTTACATGCTACTTTTCAAGAACAAATGAATCCAATTACATTCTTACTATTTCTGTAAGAACCAAGTCTCATTCTACAACGGTCACAAGTACAGAAGGTATACATACAAGAAATGATTCCAAACATCAGGTACTCCAGGAAGACACCAATGTGTACAATCTGCATAACTACTAGGATTTTCCAGTTGTTCTTTGGTTAGAGGATCCCAATGCTTTCTGTAAATGGATGGATGTGATTCTTTTCTATATTCAGAAAGTTGTGTAATGTTGAGCAAATCTGCTTTGACACCACTCTTTTCATTCAGTTTCTTGATGGCTGCTTCCACCAATCTCATCATTCCCGCAGATGATTCCGATCCCCAGTACTCTGCATTAGAAATTGGCTCTGTTTCATTGTAGCAATTCTCACCCTCTGCCTTCCCCCACTCTTCTCCCCTGACATTATATCAAACAACAGTTCTTTGCTTTATATACTTGATTTTTGATATGTTTTACTTGAGTTGAGGGTATCGAAAACAACATATTCTTTGCATACACTCAGACCCCTACTTGTGAAATTACACTAAATATGTTACTATTAGTATTTGAGTGTGTTTGTAGAATATCTCGAGTCCAAACAGATGTAGCAAAAGATACATAATAGTAGAAGTTGAAAAAGCTTATAACAAGTGATACCAATTAGTAGAAGACTAGTGCCTACTATAGTATATGGGAGAACCCCTAATGTTTAAAATTTTTTGAAGTACGGCGCATTGAAACATTATGGACCCAATGGAAGCATATGTTATTGAGGCTTCATACAACCGACCCTGCTAATTGTGTTTGAGGAGTAGTAGTTACTGGTGTTGTTATAGCATGTTTAATGTAGGGACGAATGTAGAGAGTCAATTACAGGCTCACATGATCTCAATAGCTTTTATCTACTTCTTGTATACATATTAAGAAACTACTAAATAATTATAAGTAATTGAGGTTGACATAATTATTGTTATAATATTAACTTGAGATCATTATAGCAACTCATAAACTTCAAATCTGAATCTGCTTCTCGTTAATCTGTGCAATTAGAAAAGCTTTTTACAAAGAGAAGTGGCGAATTATATACCTGCTATGCGTGGGAGACATGCTAACAAAGAATACTCTTGTTTTGGTGCGGTTGACATGAGTGTCCAACCAATCTGCCCATGTCTGTAGACCCAACTCGTATGTACGCACCATCCCTAATTGTTCATACTTTGCATCTGCACTTTCAAACGAACCCCACCTGAAATTGCACAAATCACTGTCATTTTATTCCCAAAATCTTGAAATTTAGTACGACGATTTAATGTTGTGTTTACTCACAGAACAGTCAAATCCAGTCGCCACCATAAATAGGAATTAAAAACAAGCACATCAGCATCTTCCCAAAATCTAGCATGTTTCTCAATTGAATCAACTCTCAATACACGATCCTTCACCCGATGATGCCAGGCATCGTCGCAATTAGATTCCACCAACAATGGTGCCCAGTAGAAATCAATAGTAGCATTGTATTCCTTCACCAATATAATGTTTGGAAACAAGATCTAAGTCCATAACTTCGATAACCAAAGAGCAAACACATAATAATGGTTGAAACTCACAATAGCTTTTAATGTGACCAAAGAACCATTGAAGTGAACTTGTTTGAGATGAGTATGGATTGATGACTCCAGCATACACACCAGTGAAACCCATTGATTCCTATTGAGTGAATCACCCACATAAACAAGCCTCTTGTTCCTCAACTTCTCCAGCATCGCTGTTGCATTAAATCTTATCCAAAATCATAAATACCCAAAACCCAAATAAGAAAAAACAGAGGAAAAACAGAAAAATTATACTATACCTTGGAAGGTCACAATCATGGGGTTGCCATTTCCAATAGAGATAATCAAGGTCTTTTCTCCCGTAATTTTGACAAGCCATTCCATCATCCAAAAACGAAATGAAGGAACAATTGGACCCATTATAAAGAGGACGAGATTGGTTATCGAATACCCATTTACCAGAAAAGAAATTGCATCTGGATAATGAGTTCAACTGCATCTTTTCCCCAATTTCTTTTGGCCTAATGGCTCTTGACAGAGACAAAGTTGTGATAACTAAAACCGCAGTGATAAGTGCTACCAGCAGCTGAATGGTTAGCTGAATACCCATTAACTTGTTATTCCAATAGCTCCAGAATAGTATTGGTCTCCCATTCATTTTTTCTGTTTTCAATTTGTTGAAAAATGCCATCATTCAAACATGTTCTACTCACAAATAAGAGCAACGACATATTAATATGTCAGTGTACAGGGACAAATTGTTTTAAATATAGATTCTTTACTTAAATAAATCATTATTTCAGAATTTTAATTTATTTTGACTTCTTTTGTCTTTTAGTTCGTTTTTAAATGAATGATTGTTTTATTGAAAATTATAAGATTAAATGATATTTTGACAAATTTTGTATATTTTTAATTTATGATCACAAGATTTAAAAGTTTCTTTACTTTATTCAATTCCATGTCAAGTCAAACTAAAACAAATAAATTAAAACGGATCAAATATAAAATCAAAGTATGTATGAAGAAAATACAAAAAGTTTTATTGAAATTATATGAGAAAATAACAATAACAATAGTAAATAACACGATAAACGAATAAAAAAGAACAAGTAAATAGTAAAAGTATAATTATGAAATTCAATAACTTTGTTATATCAATTCTAATAATTGAGTGACCTTTTAGAATAAGATAATAACTCAAAAATAAAGACATTTAACTACCTATTAACCTTTTATTTTGATCTTCAACCTTGATATCAGGGTCACTATTTGAACATGCTCCTACCTATGAGGATTATAAATAATAAAATCACACACTAATGTAATCCTTTTTTTTATCACTTAAACTGAAATAGTTAAAAGTAATGTTCATCGATTTTCAAACTTATTAACACGATTGATGTATTACTACTACTTCAAACTGAGTAATATATTTAATTAAATATGAAGCACATGTGCAAGATTGAAAGGTGACAAAGTCTTTGGAATATTTAAAAAGAGAAATTAGCTGTTGATGTGGATATATGTGTGTCTTATTAATGATCAATCAACAACTCGTCAGAATGCCAACCAACCATACTGGTATCTTCAATCTGGGAAATTATTCTATTTATTCTTTACTCAAAAGTTCACTGCCTTTTGTGCAACTACCACTAAAAGTTTGAAACAATACACTTCAACCCTCTAAATACACTCATGTAGCCACTTGATGTTAAAAGTTTACCTTTTTGAGCTGACAAATGCAACATCTATGTAAACAAAGCGGATATTAAAAGATCATGAGATAATAGTAAATGTGGTAGTATATTATATTATAAGATAAGAAACTCTTATTTGTGAAGACAAAATAAGAAACTACATATTCCAAATGGGCATCCAAAATCCCTTATTCATTCCCTTATATTCAGACATAACTTTATATACTGTCATCATCATGACTAAAACATAAGCCTAGGCCTCAGCAAAGTTCCTCTGGTTGTAGCAATCAAGGTTGTCCCCAGGAGCAACATTCAATATCGTACAATACCTTCTGTAGAATCCAATCCGATCTTCCACTTGTGGATTCTGTCCTTTGCCACATTCAATTCCACCGTTAATTATGTTTGTAATGACACCGTAGCCTGGTTGTCTATTTGCTGATGTATCGGCTGCTGATGGCGTCCATTGCCCTGTGATAACATCGTGGCATGATGGCTTATTGCCTTGTGCGGTCATCCAGAACCATATTGCTGTTTTAAAAGATACAGTTGCATCTGTAGCTACTAAGTCAGGGTTGTTAACTAGGTCTTGTCCAATTGCTTGCCCAGCTAAGTCATAGTTAGATTGCCTGCAAAATTAATTTTATCATCAATAAATTAATTAGTTACAAATTGTGTTTTTTATCAATCTAAGATTTCGTAGTTAGAAATGAAACTATTTTCCTCTGTTTTACGTACCCTGTCAATTGGATAGGTCCTCTGCCATAAAATCCACTTCCCATTTGATTGCCTTCCCTAACAAAACAATATCCTCCGGCAAATGGACCATCTGCACTTAGGCTACCACCTGCAAAATTAGAACCAATTACTTAACTTATTGTAGTGTATATAACGTAAATCCATTTCTTAAAAACGCTTGATAACTAGACACTTTGTGTTACAATCAGGGGCAGATCTATGTACAATTATGTTAACATTGAAACCAAGCTACTATTCAAAGGGTATGGCATCTAGAACCTAAAAATCCTGGATACACCAATTGACGGTCAGTCCAATTTTGTCTACTTATATGTTGAACAAATAACAGTAGTTAGGTGTAAGATCCAAAATTACCAGTAGTTTCATGAGAAGTTTGACCGAAAAAGGCAGCAATTTCTTTCTTACGCGCAGTATCATCACCAGTTGTACCAAAACCTGGAAATGAATTGGCTGCAGCTATGAATGCATCATAAGTGTAGAAGCCCTTGCCAGGACATCTATCATCGTTTCGATTCTTCAGCATCTCGTTGAACAAGTCACTTGTCACAATTGTACCAACATCTTGTGCCAAGCTTCCTGTTAGGAACAACGAAAAGACGCAACATAATACCATTTGTGATCTCAAAAACTCCATTTTTTTTTGTTTCTCTCTGTTCTTTCTTATGCTTTTATGAGCTAGTGTTTAATGAATTAGTTATGTAGGTGGGTATTTATAGAGATTAAATTTAAGGTGAGCATACACTTTTCCACTGATTTCAACAATTTTTTTGTAATTTGTCAAGTTTGCTCCTTTGTTTCCGTCATATACGTGTGTCATCATAAATGGCCGAAACAAAAATAGATACACAATTTTCTTTTCACCTATAGTAACCTAGAAGAGGTAGATATGAAAATTTGAATTTAATATCTCAAATATAAGAGAATTTATCTTGTATAGTCATATTAACTGAATTCAAATATCACCCATGTTTTTTTTTTTTTACGTGGTGAAATTAAACTGAGTTTATCTTGTAAAGCAAAGTCTACTCATTATAATTTATCACTGTATGTAATCCCTATTTGTTACAAATTGTCGAGTTCTGGAATATCAAAGTTGGCTACGTAATGAAGTCGGCACAAGACTTTTCCAACGGAAGTAATTTCTAGTATATGCCAAGATTTTCTTCCCCTCAACGGTATAAGTCAAGTCTTGGGAGCTATATTTTCCGCGCACATTCAAGTGAAAACCATGAAGTGGTTTCAAATAAACGAGTCGAACTGAATTTTGTTAATGTTAATTTAAAACAAGTCAGAAAATAGTTTAAATAATGATCATAGTCTAATCAAACAAATAGTTTATAACTTTTGCTATTTTTTTTATAATTTGTTTCAATACCTAATGAGTATATGTTTTTCATATTACGAATACATTTACGTCTTAAACAAACAAAAAATCTTTCAAGTATTTTGATAAAATTCCGAATTGGATCAATTTTTTGATCGACTAAATTATACCGATCAAATTAAATGAACTAGTTATTAACTCGACCAAACTCGGGTGAGTCATGTTTCCGTGCCTAATTTTATGTGTGGTTTTGCTATAGAAGTCTTCAGAAGTCAAGACGTTAATAATCGTAGTTAGGCTTTTACTAGTCCTCTAAGGGGTCGTTTGGTACAAAAATGAATAATGCAGGGATTAGTAATGCAGGGATTAACAATGCAGGGATTAGCAATGCAGGGATTAGTAATACAGGGATTATTTTTATCAAGTGTTTGGTTCATTGTTTCTTATCTAATTTTGTGTGTGGTTTAAAAGTTAAAAAAAAAAAAACTTTCCAATTATACCCTAGAGTTATTATGAGATTTTTTATTTCATGTAATTGAGTCAAGGTAGATAATTAACGGAGAATATTATTTTTTATAACATTTTTAACTAGTTAGGAGAATAAAATTTTTATTGTCATGTTCACTATTTTCTCACTTAAATTATTTGAGAGTAAATAATTGTCAACTTAATAAATTAGAGTTAATAACTCAAAAGGTCACACAACTATAATGATTATAGAGAAAATTTATTAAACTTTGTTTTGTATCAATAAATTTTAAAAAACTCTTTATCATAAAATAAAATAAAAATATAAAATAAATATAGAAAAATAAATTAAACTATTTTTATACTCGAGATGTGTGTATATATATATATATATACACACACTCTTGTTTTATACTACTTGTGTAATGTTTAATGAACTTTCGTTAAGAGATAATATTTTACTTATGAATTGTTCTTAAATTCATACATCAACATTAACATATTAGTCGGATTATAATATTTTATATTAATAATAAGATTAAGTAATTCATATTTTAGAAACAAAAAATTATATCTAAATAATAAAATTTGTAAGCTAATTTATTTAAATAAATTTATTAGTATAAATATAAAATATAAAATATAAAATATAAAATATAAAATCAAAAAATTAAATAAAATATTAAAAGGATTTGAGGGATATTTTTGTCTTTACCTAGAATAGTCCCATGGTATTAGAGCTAATACCACCAAATAGAAGGTATTAGTTATACACCCTCTAATACCATATAGGGTGCATAACTAATCCCTAGATTGATAATACATAGACCCAATTTTTTTACCAAACATAGTATTAGATAATATCATACATAATACTTGGACTATATCTCCTAATACTCCCTACCAAACAACCCCTAATAGTTTTCAAAAGTAAATTAAAATTACAAGTTTGGCAGGTTTGAAATGTCTATGTACTTTTAATCTAACAGTAATAGTAAAGATAGTCATGAGTTGACAAATTAAAATTTTCATTAACTATGAAATTCATGTATCTTTAATCAAAGGTCAAAAAATCATGTTGGGAGCTTTTTTGAACCTTGCTATATGTAAAATATAAATTTAGTAGATTTTAATGTGAATATTGAATAAATAAAAAATTGATCTAGTTTTTTCTTTGATTAGTCTAATTATTTGATCTTTTCTTTAAGATTAAGCTATCGTTTGACCATAGATTTTTAAATATTCTTGACAAATATTATTTGGGTGAAATTATAACAAATAGTGTTCATGACACTAGAGCAATGTGGTAATTTGGAGTGAGTGCAACAAGCATCATTTCATATATCGTGAAGTAGATAAAACACATGACTTTGTTATCTTGAGCCGACTGTTCATCATTTTTCATAAAAAATCTTATTATCATTTCATATTCACCGAATATTTCATCACTACTTTCAAATTAACGTAAAAAATTATGTACAACTTAAGCAACAACTATAGAGGGTGTTTTTGTAAAAGATAAAAGTTTGGGGTAAACTTTCAATTTAAAAAAAAAAAAAACAAATAATGAAATTTGACGCAAATAAAACTAGTATTTGGGAATTTGGGATATTTACCAATTTGTCATATAATGACAAAGTGTATGAACAAACACTACATGCAATGTTTTTTTCCCAAATATTATTTGGGAAGCCAAACGGGCCCTAAGTCTTAACCATTTTCCCTCCTTCGTAGACCTCCATATTTTCGTACTTTGTTTTGTCTTGTTTAACGTTAACGTTTATATAGTCTAATACTCTAATTTATAGCTTCTTGATCACAGAAGTCCTTGCATAATTTATTCTCTTCTTTTATATGTATTAGTAAAAAATATTGGTTTTTACCTACGGTATTAGTGGGTGTCCATTTATTTTAAACATGATATGTCATCGTTGCTAATTCTTTTCTTGATCTAACATCATTTGATTTGACCCTGAACAATTTTTATAACGTGACAAAAATGATCAACGTTAAAAAAAAGATTCAAAGCTAAAATCTATGATCTTTGACCATGACTGGAGTTGAATTCGGAAAAACATATTTACTCATCAAATTTTGAAATTCAACTTAATTTGGAAATAAAAGAAAAGTGTATTTTTTTTGTTTCACTTCAAGTAACTTATCAAAACTAAAAAAGAAACAACTTCAATTTTCAAAAAATATTTCACTTCAAAAATAAATTCTTATTTTTTTAAAAGAAAAAAATCACAATAATACATGATCAATCTCCCACTAAATGTGTTGGATAAGGCCGAATGTAAATTGTGGCCCATGTAATTAGGTAGTTAATTTAGTTAATCTCTCTATACTCTTTAATTCAATAAGACATTTTCTCTTTTTTCTCTTCCTACTGTTTCTCATCCTTAGACGTTAGAACTTCATTTTTAATAGTTACTCAGTTCAAAATGATTCAACATAATTTATAATAAAAGATCAAAATCTACAACATAAACCATATAACTTTTATTTCTGAAAATCAACTTCCATTTTTCTAAATGGGCATACAGAATCCCCTTATTCATTACATCCAAATATAACTTATAGACTTCACAATCTCGATTGAGTAATAGTAATACATAAACATAATTTGCGTTCTATCTATATAACGACACGCTTAGCCCTGGGCGAAGTTCCTTTGATTGTTACAGTCCAAATTTTCACCAGTAGGAACATTCAACATACCACAATACCTCCTGTAAAATCCAATTCGACTTTCCACTGCAGTATTTGGACCCATCCCACATTCAAGTCCACCGTTAATGATGTTTGTAATGACACCATATCCCGGCACTCTATTAGCTGCCGTATCTGCAGGGGAAGGCGTCCATTGCCCAATGATAACGTTGTGGCATGATGGTTTATTATCCTGTGCTGTCATCCAGAACCATATTGCTGTTTTGAATGATATTATAGGATCTGTCGCAACTAAATCAGGGTTGTTCACTAAGTCTTGTCCAACACCAATACCTTGTCCAGCTCGTTCGTAGTTAGATTGGCTGCATTAAAAAATAATAATGTTTCCATTGATTCCAAAACTTTAATTGTTCATATTCTATTGAATTGTCTTACTGTGTCAATTGGATAGGTCCTCTGCCATAGTATCTATCTGACTGATTTATTTGCCTAACAAAGCAATATCCTCCGGTAAATGTTCCTGCACTACCACCTGCAAAAAGACGGAATTATAGAATTCAATTATTACATACGCAGGTCACCTATAAATTACAACGATAAGAAGGAAGATCAAAATTACCATTAGTTTCATGAGATGTTTGACCGAAAAAGGCAGCAAGTTCCTTCTTACGGGCAGTATCATCACCAGTAGTACCAAAAGCTGGAAACGAATTGGCTGCAGCTATGAATGATTCATAAGTGTAGAAGCCCTTACCAGGACATACATCATTGTTCCTAAAACTCAGCATTTGTTCGAATAATTCCTGCGTTACAATTGAACCGGCATTTTGTGCTAAAGTACCTGTTAGGAACAAGAAAAAGAGACAAGACAATGCAACTGGTGATACAATATTGAACTTCATTTTTCCTCTGTTTTTTAACTTATGTTGTTTGAATTGAAGAGTGTTTACTTATGTGTGTGGGTACTTATAGTGATTAGTTTAAGATTTTTCCACTAACAATGTTAAATGATACTTTGTACAAATACGACTAGTTCCAACAGAAATGTGGTTATCAAGTTTGCTTCTTTTTTGGTTCATTGACGTGTGTGTCATCATAAATGGCCGATACAGTGAAGAAAAATCGCAGGGGAATAGATACAAAATTGTCAGCATGAACTGCCTAACACGGAGTAAATCAAATCTAACTTTACTTGTCCCTTCGAGTATATCTGATAAAATTGAAACAATACAAACAAGATTATCATGATCCCTACGTAACAATGATATACACGAATCAAAAAAATCTTATTCTAGTTTTTCTCTTATTCATAGGAGAAGAATCGGCATAATAAGGAATATTTATTGAAAAGTGGCAAGTCCAACACGTTGATATTTGGTTAAATAGAACACAAATTTATCTTTTGTAATCAAAGTGGTAAGGAGTGTTTTGGTGTGAAGGATAGCATCAAATCATACGCGGATCTAGAATTTGAAGGTTGAGGGTGTCATAATATTTAAGTAAGATAAAAGAACTGCTGCTTTAATTTTGAATTACAATTCAGGTTATTAATTTTATTTTATTTTATAAACAAATCGATGAAATGTGCCTATAGTAATATTTTCTTATAGATATTATGTGATCAGAGATAACTAAATAATTTAATTTTTATTTACTTTTTGAAATTAAATGTAAGCTTTGAGGGGGGGAAAATCATGTTAAAATTTGAGCTTGTATAAATCATCTAATAATATTAACATAAGATATATAGTTGGAAAATAATAAAAGCTATAGTTTCACCTATTCATCTTACTTAGCGAAAACGTCGGTGAAGATCGAAAGAACCTTTACAAAAATTTAAAAAAACATTTTTGAAACTTATGTTTTTTCTAAAAATAATTATTTAAATATATTCTTAATAATATTTATTTGACGCTCATAATTCAGTACTCGCTAATTGATAAAATAAAATAAACACGTTACACTCACATTAGATTAATAATTAGTGCGAGAGAAAGTAAAAAAAAAACTTAAATATGAAAAGGGATCAATTTGAATTAATAAAGAATAGTAAATAAATAAGAATGAATGGAGGAAAAAAAAGAAAAAGTTCAATAGATTAATAATTAGTGCAAGAAAAAGTTTTAAAAAAAAATAATATGAAAAGAGTGTTGAGATTCAAACTTGGGTTGATAAGGTGGCAAACACTATACTTTGCCATTTGGGCTATTCCATTGTATAGTTATTTGGTGGCAAAAATAATATATATTTAACTATTTAAATATATACATGTGTATACAACGTTTTTTTCAAAAACATTGGGGGGCGTGGCACCCCCACCCGTACACTTAAATTCGCCCTGCATCAAATAGTCGTGGGATTAAATTATAGTGTCACTTAATTTATTATTTGGTTAACAAATTCAGAATAATTTATCCTGCAATTAATAATTAGTACTCCCTCCGTTTCACGAAGAATGACCTGGTTTGGCTTGGCACGGAGTTTAAGAGTATATAGAAGATTTTTGTATCTTGTGGTCTTAAATTAAAGTTAGGTTAAATATACGAAATTGCCCTTTGATCTTGTGGCCTTGCACATTTCACGTGGAAAGTTAATTTTAAAATATTACCAAAAAAATAAAGAAATCATTTTTTTTAAACAGACTAAAAATGAAACAAGATCATTCTTCGAAAACAGAGGGAGTATCAGGATAGGTTATCCTTCCCCTTAGATGGTATTGTAATCTTGGGACAACTTATCCCGAACTAAAGGAGGTAAAATGACAAAGATATCTCTTTAGACTCTTTTTATACGTCACTTTTCACATTTATTTATATTTACATTATTTTTAATACCAAATATAATAACATTCACAAGTTTCACTACTCCTTACTTTTACATAATTCTTCACATTTTCTATCAAAAAAATATCTATATAAATATAATTATTATTGATGAATTTATTTGATTAATTCTTATATTTATTAATATATTATTTTCTCATAAATCCTATTTTACTTTAATTATAAACTTACTATGGAGGTTCTATTTTTAAGGTAAATAAAAAGAAAGTTTTATTTTAAATACATGTGGTACCAACATGTCAATGCATACATGAAATTCTTTTAGCTAAATAAGACAAAAGTTTAATTTTTAAGTTTGGATAGCTAAAGCTTGCCAAATAAAAGTGAAGGGTTTTTTAAAAACAAAAAACTTGTTAATAAAATTTATGCGAGACATATTATTTTGAATATAATCAATCAAACACTCAATTAAAAATAATTTTAATATAACTTATCTCATCATAATCAATTTCAATATAACTTATATTATCATAATTAATCTCAATATAACTGATATTTAAACCAAATGACCCTAACAAAATCCATGCTTGTGGACAAGAGTGTGAATTACTGCATCTAGAAGAGGCCATTTTATGGGTAAGACTTTTCAAAATGTAGAAATTTCTTTATAGTAATAAACTAATAGTAAGTCATCAATCTAAGTCTTGTAAGAGCTACATTTTCCATACACGTTTAAAATTTATAAACCATAACTTACGTTCGCCGTTTACTTCCGCTTCCCACGGAAGTCTTAGTCAAGAGTCAAGACAATATTCCTTACACAATGCTTTATGAGGGGTAAAATGGTCATTTGCATCACAATAACCCTTATGTCTATTAGCTTTTAAAAATATATGTCCCGCTAGACTAAATTCTAATGGCAAAAATTAAAGATCAACTTATTTGAGGGACAACAATTACATGTAAGTCACTTAAAAAGAAAAATCGTGCAATTAAATATCTAACGAATTCTCTTGTTTTTTTCTTCCAAATGATAATTACACAATTTATTTTTTAGTAAATATCGATAATCTTCAATAACATAATGTTTTTACGTTCTCATTTTTCACAAGTTCGACAACAATGAGTAAATATGTAGTCTATCTCCACTCTATTTAATGTACAAATCATCCTTTTATTTATTTATACAATAAATAAATAACTGATAGTTGTTTTGGCCTAAATTAAATTCTATTGATATTGATGATGGATAGAAGTATTCTTTACTCATTAGACTATTCCCTACAACTACTTGACAATAACACCGTACAGTAAAATCATACATGACTTAGTCATCGGTGAAGCTAAAGGGTAGACGAAGGAAAATCACACTAATTTTTTTCCATATATATATAGTAAATATTGAATTCTTTAATAATTTTTTTTTGCCTAGGGAGTTGTTTAACTACTTTTTCGTTTTTTATCCATCATGTGGTGTTGTAAAGATTAGATGACATGCCCAATTCTTAGGCCTTAATTTAGTTAGCAAACACTATTTGAAAAGGAAGGAAAATAGTCACGCTGTAATATGAAAACAAAATACAAACAAAAATAATCTTATTTAAAATAAGAAAGAACTATAAAAGTATAAAAGCATATGTATATTGTTGTGGTATTATTGAGATTTCTTATTCAGATACTATTCAATAGTCAGTGTTTTTATTAAAGTATATATATTTTTCGTTAATGTTTCTTATTCAGAAATCACTTTTTAGTCAATGATACAATGAGAGTATATTCATTTAGTATCAGTTAAATGAAATTATCAGTTTTAATGATACCAATACAGTATATAATACATGATACTAATTTAATATCACTTAAGAGAAATTAGTTGAGAGTATATTATGTAATTATTTAGTTGGGTATGAATGTAAATGAGTATATATTTGTAATTATTTTGCTTTTATGGAATATTTGCTTAGTTTCCCATATATAGGGTGCTAATTGGGCCAGGAAATGTCGCACTAATCAAAATCTTCTAAAGTATTAGCCCAATTATGATCCAAAGTTTTAACCCGACTTTAATGGCCAGCCCAACATTAGATAAATATTGCCTTTTATATAAATTTATTTGTTTTGTGATTTTAGTGAACATGGCACTTATCAATTATCTCTTGAACATAATGTTCTTAATTCCTTGCTACTTCTCAATAATTAAAAGTAGTAATAAAAAAAATTAGGTAGTCACCCAACTAAAATTTGATATGTTAAATTTGAGCTATGACTGTTTTTAGCATGAAAAGTAATTTTACCCGTCATGGGTTGTGGTGCACTGGTACAAGTATTTCATCCTTAATCAGAGGTCTCAGGTTTGAGTCCTGGGTATGGAGAAAATCATGTTGGGAGTGTCACTCCTGAATGGCCCCTGCAGAGCGCAATCCGAATTCAATCAATGCTTCAATGTGGACTCTGCACACGGGATGAAAAACCAAATATAAGGACACCATTTTGAAAATAAATTTATTTCAATAACTCTTCCGTCTCAAATCATGTAATACTTTTCACTTATTGACAGTCAATTTGGCGGGAGGCGTCTGGACATGAAAATTGTGAGTATTTGAACAAATAAATAATTTTTTGCTTTCAAAATAAAAAACGATATTTGGAATTCGAAATTGTGTTTGACCA
>CM040619.1:73597565-73656359 GCA_022817965.1 Solanum lycopersicoides | reverse complement strand
ATTATTGAGATTTCTTATTCAGATACTATTCAATAGTCAGTGTTTTTATTAAAGTATATATATTTTTCGTTAATGTTTCTTATTCAGAAATCACTTTTTAGTCAATGATACAATGAGAGTATATTCATTTAGTATCAGTTAAATGAAATTATCAGTTTTAATGATACCAATACAGTATATAATACATGATACTAATTTAATATCACTTAAGAGAAATTAGTTGAGAGTATATTATGTAATTATTTAGTTGGGTATGAATGTAAATGAGTATATATTTGTAATTATTTTGCTTTTATGGAATATTTGCTTAGTTTCCCATATATAGGGTGCTAATTGGGCCAGGAAATGTCGCACTAATCAAACTCTTCTAAAGTATTAGCCCAATTATGATCCAAAGTTTTAACCCGACTTTAATGGCCAGCCCAACATTAGATAAATATTGCCTTTTATATAAATTTATTTGTTTTGTGATTTTAGTGAACATGGCACTTATCAATTATCTCTTGAACATAATGTTCTTAATTCCTTGCTACTTCTCAATAATTAAAAGTAGTAATAAAAAAAATTAGGTAGTCACCCAACTAAAATTTGATATGTTAAATTTGAGCTATGACTGTTTTTAGCATGAAAAGTAATTTTACCCGTCATGGGTTGTGGTGCACTGGTACAAGTATTTCATCCTTAATCAGAGGTCTCAGGTTTGAGTCCTGGGTATGGAGAAAATCATGTTGGGAGTGTCACTCCTGAATGGCCCCTGCAGAGCGCGATCCGAATTCAATCAATGCTTCAATGTGGACTCTGCACACTGGATGAGAAACCAAATATAAGGACACCATTTTGAAAATAAATTTATTTCAATAATTCTTCCGTCTCAAATCATGTAATACTTTTCACTTATTGACAGTCAATTTGGCGGGAGGCGTCTGGACATGAAAATTGTGAGTATTTGAACAAATAAATAATTTTTTGCTTTCAAAATAAAAAACGATATTTGGAATTCGAAATTGTGTTTGACCATGAATATTGTCTTCTGATTTTTATGAGTAATTTAGACTGTAAAAAGGTGAAAACCCCTCAAAGATTTTCGAACTAAATTAACTCAATATTTAATAATAAATTCAGATATTAGAAAAAATAGACATACAACACTCTAAGTTAAATTTTTTAAATGTAATTAATATGATGAAAAAAAGGTACATTTAAAATATCAAACAATTAATTTAAATGTCTAAGAAGTGAACAGCGCTGCACATAAAACTTGACAGATAGGAGTATTTAAAAAAAATGTTTTTTTATAACGTACATGTTGTATAAAACTATATATTAACAGCGTTTAGTGAATTAAAGAAGACTAAATTAAGTAGCACTCACATGTACAGCCATATCGAGAGTGGATTATAACTCGGTTTAGCATATGTAAATAATAGTATTATTGATGATTACGGAACTAAGCAAAGCAATTAGCTTAAGGAAAAGTTTGTATTATTGATAATGACAGAAGTAAGCAAGCAATTAGCATTCAGCTTGACGAATGACGATGAAGTCATTTTCTATTAATTAGCCAAATTTTAAAGCCTTATTTTCTTTTAATTGTTAAATTACATTCCTTAAAATGTCTGATTCATTTAAGCCACGTCAAAACGCGCTCTCAACGAATATAAAATAATTTATATTATTTCCACATTGCATCATGCGCACAAAATTAAACGGCTAATGTTCTAAATATAAATTAAATAATACTAAAGTAGTATAGCAATAACATTTCTAAAAGAAAAATGTTGGTTGTCGAATTACTGTCTCTTACAACGTTATCACTAACGTGTCGAACGTGTGAAAGAAGTCTCGCGTAGGTGAACTAACGTTTAAAGTTCAGTTAAGCCTGAGAAACATTTCCAGCTTCTAAAAATGAAATAGAATAGGGGTCGATCTAGGTGATTGCTACGGTTTTCAGGGGGAGCTATATAAAAGCTCGACCGGATACAGTTTGATCGAACCTAGTAATTCTTTTTTCAAATAATGTTTTGTTTTATTAAAGAAGTTTATTGAATATGTATGAATATTAGAACATATTTATCAACACTTGACTTTATTGTTATAAAATTCAGATTTCATAAGGTTAAAATTTTGCTTTTGCTTTTGAAGATATTCACCTGAACTTCTTCAACAAAAGATTACATTAACACTCAATGGCCAACGATATGTTGCTGATTTTTTAATATATATTATTTTATCTTTTTAAATCCTAACACAAGAGTTGACTCAGTAATTAATCAAAATTTAACTTTGAGATTCCAAGTTCAAACTCCATGCAATATATTTTTATTTTTTTACAATTTTGAAATCCGCCAGTTAGAATTTAAATTTAATGAATTTTGCCTTTTAAGAATTAAGATGCTATATATATCATGTCCATATGGAGTGAGTTGTGGAGAAAAAAATGGAGGGATTGGTAGTTTGCCCTGCAAACCACGTACCATTGACACCTCTAAGTTTTCTGGAACGTGCTGCATTTGTTTACCGCAAAAACATAGCCTTAATTTATGGAAACATAAGTTATTCATGGGAAGAATTACATGGAAGATGTATCAACCTTGCATCTGCTATTTCTCAACTTGGAGTTTCCTCTGGTGATGTTGTAAGTCTAATTTCCTCTTTTTACTCACTCATCCATCTTCAATATTCAGACAATCTGACTAATTATATATAGCCGAAAGTAGTTGCACTTGATTAATCTCCATTCAAGATCTATGTTTTTTCTTTTTTCGTAACATAAATATGATTATGAACTCTCCGACATGAAAATAATATTACAAATATATACTAGACTAAAATTAGATCTAGTTCTTTGGACTTTGAATACTATATATGATTGATCCTTTTAATTTCATGCATGCCAATTACTTTCTTCAAGGCAAAAGTTAAATTAATTAACCAAGTCAACAAGGCGCAATCATTCACCCAAATTAATGAAGAAGGGTTATTAATTAACCTTTTTTACATTTACACTTTATAATAATAAAAAGAAGAGAATCGACAACAAATTTTAATTCCTCCACTTAATTCTTAGTTGATAAGCTTAATAATTATGTCCCTTGCGAAGATAGACTTGACTTACGTATATGGTTCTACTTCTCTCATATTTATCATCTCACTCATAGACTTGACCAGCTAGATGTTAAAGAATGAAAAAGTCTGTATCGATGGTTAAAGATATGAGTGGTCAAATTTGAAAAAAAATTCTCTTATTTGAGTTAGTTTTTGGGGTACGAGTTAGATCTAGCTATTATAATCTAATTTTACATAGTGTCTATCTCACTCGATGTTGGATCTCCAAATTAAAGTTGTCCGCGCATAAAAGATTCAATCCTGAGCGTGAGGTAGGTGTTAAAGAATGAAAAAATCTTCATCGAATATGATTAATAAGATGAGAAGTCTTTGTATAAGTCTTATACAAACATTTTATTCATTGAACTAGCGTTTAAAACATCAATTAAGCCCAAGATTTAATTCTACACTGACTGCTTTATTAGTAAGTCATTGTATAAGAATATAAGAATATATATTGAGCGGTCTTTTTCCAATAACGAACCATCTTTTGTCTACTTGCTAGTTATTCGAAACCATTTTGAGTGCTCATACTTGAAATAGTAATGAAAACAGCCCCCTCGTGTTTCATTGCTCTTATATTTCCTTTAGCTTTTTCTCTATAAAACTCTGGAAAAAGGGTCATAACTTGCGTAATGGTGTCAAAATTAGGGGCTGAATGAAGACAAATTCACAATGTCATGTAAAAACGATTATAGTTAATTATAAGTCATATAATATAGTAATGTAATTAGACGAAATTTCGTCTTGTCATAACTCACATACTAAATATGTAATGAACACAGAGATTATATGTACTATATATTATAATATATACTAAGTACTAACAATATATATATATATTTCATGCTTTAAAAACGATAAAAATTGGAGCAATCATGTGTAACGGTGTGAATACACGTTTTGACTTTTTTGTTTCTTGTTTGAGTGCTTTATTTATTTTTAAGAAAAAAGTTTCTATTTTCTTTCTTTTTTTATTAGACCACAAGTCTTCGTCTCAAATTGTAATTAATTAAATACGTCTCACATCAAATTTAATATTTTAGAGCAGATCTGCACATGATGATACACCTTGAAGGGGATTTTTTCCCCTTATATTAGTGTTATACCTCCTTATTACTTGGGTGTACATGATCAGATTGATTTTAATTTTTTATATATCTTAAATTATTTGTGTTGAGTTTTTGAATTTATAAACCAAATTAATAAAATTCAGGTTTTTTAACTTCGGATTTTCGGATTTTTTCAGATTTTCGGATTTTTTCGATAATGTATTCATAAAAATATATAATTTACTTGTATTCCAAATATTTATTTAGTCCTACCAAATGCAATTATCTTAAGTTATTTCTCAAGAAAATAACAAAAAATATGATACAATTAATGACACTAAAATATCCAAAAAATAATAATAATAAAATTGCTAAAATAAATATTGCAAATTAATAAGTCATAATGAAATTGATCATAATTTAAAGTACTAAATCATGCTAAAATAAATTTATTATTTATTAGTTACATGGCTAAATATTAAAAGAACGTAAAATTAGATCATGTATTTTAATTGTCTAAATCTATGTAAAACTAAAAAACAAATATTCAATATTATTATCATTCTTAGTGTTGAATTGATTTTCATTTTGCATTAGTATTAATTTAATTTTTATTTAAACTTTATTATAATTACCAACATGTATAGACTATAATCTTATTAGATCATTAAGAATTTTAACTTCCAAACATGAAATAATTATATTAAAAGATAAAAACTATGAAAAAGTATAAGAGACATTTAAAAAATATATCAAAGTAAGTATTTTTAGTATAAAATAAAAATTTAAAATTATATATATAATATCGGGTTGATTTGGTCTCGGATTATGTTTTTTTTAGTTGAAACCAAACCAACCCAAATATAGTCGGGGTTTTTTCCCAACACAAACCAAGTCAAATCAAATCACTGATTTTTTTCTGAATTGACTCAATTCGCGGTTTAATTCAATTTTCGATTCGATTTTATACGCCTACCCCACCCCAGTAGTACCTTTTTTTCCTCATTCTGCCTGAGCCTGTGCTGGCTGTGATTTAGAATTGTACAATTTATTGACTTTGTCACGTTTAGCAATGTGTTAAAGACCCACATTTTATGAAAAATAAATAAATTGATGACTAGGTACAATTGATATGCGTAATTTCGACCAGAGGAAAACATCTAGATACATGAATATGATCAATAGTTCTAAACAAGTCAATGGACTTAAATATTGTTTGGAAGCTCTCTCGAATCATATTATTTTAGTTTGACATAATTATTGAATATATATAGATAGTTTGTTATGTCTCTCGTATGATAATGTTGGGGATGTATGGATGCACAATTAAATTTACGGTGTAACCTAATAGTTTTAGCTCTTTTTTATATGTGTTCAAAATTTTAGTTACTATTAAATTCAAACAGATAACACTCATATGTTCATTATTATTTTATCTAGTTAATTTTAACAAATCAAGAAAGAGGTATTATTTACTTCAATATCTTAGCAGCTCAATTGGTTAGCTACTTGAACTGTCAACTTGTTGGTAAAAGTTTGATTCTCTATACAGTAATTCACACCCCATATCTTTTTCCCCTGCCCCCAATTTTCGTTTTTTTAAAAAAAATAATATAATATTCTTCGTTAAGTAACCACACTTTCCGAACTTATTAGAGTCACACAAGTACTTAGATTATATTCTGAATCTATAAACTTCACACTTTCCAAACTTATTAGAGTTACACAAGTACTTAGATTATATTTTGATTCTATAAACTTTAAATTATGACGCTGAATTCAAACCTTCTTTCATCTTCGCTTTTATTTGTAGCTTATTTTGTCATAAGTAACCAATTATAAGAAGCTTAATTTATGCCCTTATTAATCCTAATACAAACAGGTGGCAACAGTGGCACCTAATGTAGCAGCACAATATGAGCTACATTTTGGTGTACCAATGGCTGGTGCAGTCCTTTCTGCACTCAACACAATGCTAGATGCCACCACATTGGCTCAAAAACTTCAACAATTAGAGGCTAAAATCATTTTTGTATACTCTGATTTCATTGAACTAGTGCTTCAAGCACTTACCATTCTTCAAGAAAAAGACAAGTCTTGTCTAATTGTCTTAATCCATGAAGGTAACAATGTAACAAAACCACAAGTGTCATCATCAGGGCCATCAAAAATTCTGGATTACCAAACACTTCTTGAAATGGGGCAGCCTAATTTCAAGATTATGTATCCGAACAATGAATTTGATCCGATTTCGATCAATTTTACTTCTGGATCAACAGGGAAGCCTAAAGGAGCTGTGTATAGCCATAGAGCTGCTTATTTGAATACAATTGCTGACATTTTTCGATACGAAATGGGAAAAAGCCCTGTTTTTCTCTGGACAGTGGATATGTTTCGGTGTAACGGATGGTGTCTCCCCTGGACAATTGCTGCTTTAGGTGGCACTAATATTTGCCTAAGTGAAATCAATGGAAAAGAGATATTGGATGCAGTTTACCTTCACAATGTGACACATTTTTGTGGTGCACCAATGATTCTTACAAAAATTGCTAATGCTATAGGCATAAATCAGCCTCTGTTACCTCACAAAGTGAATGTAACAGTAGCCGGGGTACTACCACAGCCCGAAATTCTGATCAAACTCGAAAAATTAGGATTTACTATCAATCATGCATATGGTATGAGTGAAGCACTAGGTCCAATTATGTCGATGCCTTGGAAGTTTCAAGATGAGCATTTCTCCAAGTCAAATGAAGACTTGGATGTGAAAATTCGCGAAGGGGTTCGCAACATTATGATGGAAGAAGTTGATGTAAAAGATCCAGAGAGTATGAAAAGTGTGCCAGCAGATGGAAAAACTATAGGGGAAATCATGTTTAGAGGCAATGCTATGATGATGGGGTATTTGAAAGATTCATCAAGAACTGAAGAAGCTTTTGAAGGAGGGTGGTATAGGACTAAAGATCTTGGAATTAAATATGCAAATGGGAATATAAAGTTGAAGGATCGCGCTGTTGATGTAGTCAAAACTGATGGGAAAACTATAAGCACACTTGAAATTGAAGGTGTTTTGATTAGGCATCCTATGGTTTTGGAAGTTGCAGTTGTAGCAAGATGTGATGATGTTCTTGGAGAGACCCCTTTTGCTTTTGTGAAACTGAAAAAGGGGTGTTTTGTGACTGATGAAGAAATTATCAAGTTTTGTGAAGATTGGCTACAGGATTACATGGTTCCTAAGGCAGTAATCTTTGGTGATTTACCATTCAATTCTTCAGGGAAAATACAGAAGTTTATACTCAGGGACAAGGTCAACAATGCAACTAAATTGTGTCTACAAGTTGGGTGTAACTCGGTTGGCGAGCTGCCCACACCTTCATCCTAGTGGTGGGGATTCGAATCCCGATGTATTCCATCCACACCCTAAAAAAAAAAAAACATTGAAATCATGCATGCCTTGATAAAATTGTCCCTTTCCAGTCTTTGTTATGTCTAGCAAAAACATTGCTCATAATACCAAATAAATTTATGTATATGGCATGAATTTACTTGATTGGAACTTTGTTGAAAAAGTTAATTTGACATTAATAATATTGAAACTTTAAGGTTTGTTTTTTTATTATATTATAAGAATAGGAAAAATTACATGTTGGTCCAACTGGGTTTTGGACTTTGGGTGGATCTACCCACAAAAATGACCAAACTCCTGTTGTTTCAGTCCAATTTGCTCTTCTTACCTATTCATTATGCAATTTCTACAAACATAATAAAAATACCAATTCCATTTTTCGAAATATACATCATCATAACATTCATAAAACTAAAGATCTTAACCCAAAAATGTATTTTTTATCAAATAAGCCTTTAGACATAAGATATATCGATATACGCCCTTTATTATACAACGCAAAAGTACAATACAATACAATATTTGAGTGGAAAAGTATTAGTTTTGACAATGATATACATACAAAGACATTTGGCCTCAAAATTATTGTTATGTTTGAACTTCTTAGGCTCTAGCAAGAAAAATAAGAAATTGGAAAAAAAAATCAGAAATAGCAAAGATAATAGATACAATAAGGTTCTATTACTATGGTTTCGGTAATCACGCTTCATAGCTATAATCTTATTTACCATGGAGGTTGCGGTTTGTATATTTCGCTTGTGAATATACAAATCGACTATATACAAATTTTGTATTTCTATATTTAGAAATTTTTGAGAACTCCGTTTGTATCTTTAGCTGGCCAATACACAAAGATAATAATTTTTTATGATTTTTTCATAAATCATACACAAATGGCTAGGGTAATCATATACGAATTCTGAATCTTTACAATCAGGTGTCGAATTATACGAATTCTGATTTTATACATTTAGTAAACTAAATACCAAAATTTCGCCAAACTATATCCTCAAATTAAAAATAATTGAAACTAAAGCTATATTACATAATATACTCATATTTGTCATTTCCCTAATTTTCCCAAAATTTAGAGCCCATAGATAGTGGGAGGAAGAGTTAAGCCAAATATAAATTCTTCCGGTCCCTTTTATAGATCTTCCTCTAGAGCCGTCAATAGGGGTGGGCATTCGGTATTTCGATTCAGTTTCGTTTTTTTTTTCAGTTTTCGATTCTTGTAAATTGTGTACCGAATATCGAATCGAAATATTTCGGTTTGGTTCGGTTTTTGTTATTTCGATTTGGTTTTTATTAATTCGGTTCGATTTTTATGAAATAAGTCAAGAACAAAGAAGAAAATTAGAAAAACAAACCTGACTGGGCTGGCCGCCGAACGTCGATCGAAGACTTGAAGTCGCTGCAGGCTGCTGCTGCTGCTGGGCTGCTGCTGGCGGCGGCGGCGGTTGCTGGTGCCTGAAAGGAAGAAGAACAGCTGCAAGAGGAAGAGGAAGGAGAGGAAGAGATGCTGCCTGCAAGAGGAAGAGGAGGCTGTAAGATGAATATTAAAAATTAAATTAGGAATAGGGACATTACATAGGATTTCACATTCTTTTTTCTTTTTTTAAAAGATTATTTAACATTAATAATTATTAATTAATATAATATAAATATAATATAAATTATAGTATAATATTTTGATTTAAATCGAAATATCAAAAATCAAAATAATACGTATCGAAAATCGAACCGAAATAACGAAAAATACAAAAAAGTAAACCGAATACCGAACCGAAAATTGAAAAATCGAAACCAAAATTCTAAAAAAATTCGATTCGGTTCGATGTTTCAATTTTTCGGTGTTTATGCCCACCCCTAGCCGTCAATATGGGTTAGGCCCGTTGGACCGACTTGGCCCAACCTGTGATTTGATAGGGCCAGATTATGATTTTTTGAGTCCATTTGATAAAAGGGTTTTTAGCTCAGCCTGAATAAGTCTGTCGAATTATGAGACTCAAAAAATATGGATAGGGCCGACCCGTGGGCCTAATAGAAATTAATAAAAAAATAATATAGAGTATTAAAATTAACAAGAGTCCAAATTCAAAATCTGTCTAAAGTTTGAAATATTACAGTTTAAATACAAATTATGTTTATAATTTATTTACTATATAAAATAAAAATTTCCTAAAATTCTAGGGAATCACTACATAGGTCGTAGCTTATATTTTATATTGTCATACATTTTATGTTTTATTATGATCATTGAAAAATAATTAGGTTAATATTTCTATTTAGCTATTTATGATTTTACTTGTAATCAAACTTAATAAATATTATTGAGGTAATTTTATTTATGAATTGGATCAATAAGTAGTAACAGTAATACCATGTAATATTGTCTTGTCGATATTTATAATAATATTTTTAATTTATAATTTAATTTTAAAAATTGTAAAAAATGTACTTTTATGAAAAGAGTGTTGGTCCGGCAAAGCTCGTAGCCCACGTACTTGTGGGCTGAGCCGATCATTCTTGGAAAACTTACATAAATATACTATAATAAAAAAATATTTACCATTTATAGCAATGATATTTTTTTTATAATACAAGTTTAATTCATATTACAAGTAACAATTTTTTATTCACATATAATACAAATTTTAATGATAAATAATTCATTTATCACGTATTTTAATACACTTATAATTCAATGTGTCAAATTTTACCAAACAAACATAATATACTTTAAAAAACAATTATAATTCATATGTAATTCATATATATTGCATACATAATTTACTTTTAAAATATATATTGTAGATTTAATATAGTATTGCTATAAATGATAATAAATAAAAAGTATTGCTAAAATAAGCTTTTATTTATTAAAATGTATCAATCCATGTAATTTTTCCATCATTCTTTGGCTCACCCCAAAAATAGACTAGTCCAACCTGGTCCAACTAATTTTAAACCCTATATAGATTAACCCGAATAGAATGAACCAACCCATATTTACCGCATTTTCTTCCTCACTAGTATTTCTTGTCATTAAATAATTTACTAGATCAAACTTTTTAAACCAAACTTATTTTAGTATTTATTTATTTTAAAAAAAGTACGTTTAAGTAAAATGTTTTTGGGGGGCTCTCCTTGCTTATTATTGAATAGAGTATCAACTATCAAGACCACCAGACAACCTTCTTTTTTTTTTATTATCACAATCATCAAGTATATCTTCTTTACTATTTATAAAAGAGTCTCTTTAAAATCATAAGCCCAATGCATGTAGACCGTTTCTATTAATTAATTTTATATATATATATATATATATATATATATATATATATATATATATATATATTAACAAAGTTAATTCTAGTCTTCAAAAAAGCAACTTATGCTACTCTTCACAAATACTTAATTTTTACTCTAAAAACTTGATTAAACAATAAGCAATTTTTAGAAGAAAGAAAATACATCAATATGGATTGCACAAATTTCCCATTAATTACGTCACATTTCCACTTATACTTATATATACACATACACACTTATATATAAGTGTGGATAACCACACACTTCACCTGTGTGGTTCCACACTTGCATATATCTTAGTTCTATTTTTTTCTCGTTTTAATTTATTTATCTTATTTTTAATTTTCTTAAATATTTTTTAAAAAAGGCGTAAAAAATACTATAAATCATGCTAATTGATAACTTAATTTTTTTTAAAAAAATAATATAGAATTGATCGCTTTTTAATTTCTTATATATTTAAAAATTACATAATAAAATACTATAAATCATATTAATTGACAGCTTAATTTTTTTTTAAAAAACATAGAAAAATTGATTGTTTATTAAAAAAAAAAGGAAAAAGAATCAAAAATACCCATCAACTTTGTTTTATTAGTTGATTATGCCCTTACCGTTAAATCAAAGTTATTTTTACCCCTATTGTTATCAAACTTGTCATATGTACCCCTCTTTTAACAGAAAATCTCAAATCAGAATAAATTTTAAAAAACCCATCTTCCCATTTTAACCCACACCCGACCCAACAAAGTAACCCACACAAACTTGCATTTTGAGAATCAGCCATTAATGGCGGATTACTCGAAGAAGAAGAACCAAGTTCAATTTTTTCAGAAATAAACTTGTGATAAACCTCATCTTCTTTAGCAATATTAAAAGGACCCAATCAAATTCTTTTCTTGCTATGTTCTGTAATCTCAATAACAATTTTTTTTATTTTCTTTTTCGAACCATAGGAGGCAACACAAGGGGCTTCTATTTTTCTTTAGTGAAAAACGAATCCTCCCGGCAGTCAGCTTTCCATGCTAATCCGTCCTCTGGTAGCTCAGGTATGAACTCTAGATGCAATCCAATCCATGCAGTTTAGTGGGGTTCATTCACATGATATGCTTCCTTTTAATATATGAAAATGTTCTCAAGTTTGGTTGGTTAGTTATAGTTCTATTTGTTGGATCGATCTTAATAAACATTTTACCATGGTTGGAAATGTGATGTTGAGAAGTTTTGGAATAGTCGGGACATGTTTGTTGGATACATTTTAGGTGGAGATTTAGCTATTACCGCTAGTAGTAATGAAGATAATGAGGACCAAGTATGTTCAAAGTAAGAAAATTAAATCGACAAAATGATGAATCAACAAGGATATATCTTGTTCCAAATGTATTTTTATTCAGCAAAGAAGAAGATGAAGATTGTTCGTTTTGGGATTTAATTTCATAGGTTTTGCGGGTTGGATTTGAATTTAGGTCAAAAGAATGAAATTGGGTAATTTCAATTGAAATTGAATAATTTTGATCATTTTGGAGCTTTTCATATAACAAGTTTGGTAACGGTAGGGGTAAAAATAACTTTGATTTAACGGTAAAGGCATAATTAACTAATAAAATAAAGTTGAAAGGTATTTTTAACCCTTTTTCCTAAAAAAAAATCGATTGGTTCATAAAATTAATCTATCTATGTCACATAAAACGTGACAAAAGAAATAACATGTATTATTTTAGTTTAGGAAACTACATACAAAGTAATGTAAATCTCAATTATTAACATGTATTACTCTATTTGTTCTACATATATTGAGATAAGGAAAGTAATATATATATATATATTTTATTTAAAAAATACTACAAGTTACAATACTTAACAATTTAAAATATTTTAAAATTATATCAAAATTTCACATAAGCTGACATAAAAATTAATAAATATTGGATCGGTGCTAATATAGACACCTGTGTCTAGTTAATAATGATTACTTTTCGTCTTAAACACGTTAGACACTATATTTAGTACTTTGGGACAATTATTTGTTTGCAAAACTTTATTTATCATTTTTATAAGTTTCCTATACAAGGCAGGAAATTGTCCTAAATTGACTACTTTACAATTCATTTTTCAAGCGATTAAATTCTCATCAAGAGAGACATGAAGGCAATTATTAGGTATGGAGTATTTCATTTTTGACAGACAAGGAAAAGGAAAATATCGTCAAGTAATTAGCAATATTAGAATGAATATTTATGATCGTCCAATTATTGATAATTATTTTATATCAATAATATTGTTCAGATTAAAATAAGTTTACCCACAAAGCTATTCTAAAAAAAAAATTAAAAATTAAAAAAATAATTTCACAAACCTACTTTCAAGTCTGGCTTCGGTGAAAATGAGGTCGGTTTATAGAATTATCTCCATACATTACAAGATGTTATGTTTAATTTATGCATGACTTTGTTTAATTGTTTAACATTCACGCTCATTATAATTTATTTGTAATGAATTGATTTTAAAATATTCTACCAGTACAAGCATTGAGTAACTTTTTATTTGAATTCAACCTTATTGCAAAGGGTAAACAAATAATAATATAATTGACATCCATTAACACATACCAACTTCAGGCCTAACTTAATATTGTCAAGAAGTCATATGAGGTAACAATAACTTATCCAATCAATACGTCATTAATAATTTACTTTACTACTAGTACTATTTAGTAGTAAATTAAAATGAAATGATTTAACCTAAATAACTTTATTAATATAAATAAATATAAAAATCTGTAGTAAATAATTTACTTACCCACTCTATCATTATATGCAAATAGCTTTGTCAAGAATAAATAATGCGTGGCGTGCTAATTCCGAAACCGGCCTATACGGCCAAGAATTTTTCAACATGCTAAAATAGTCAATTTATTAATTCAATCATTATATTTTATACGTTACCATTATTTTATCAGCCATTCATTTTTTTTTATTTGAAAGTAATATAGCATATTTTTTTATTTAATCATTACATGAAAAATGATACATTAGATTATTAAATTTAACCTTTTTTTATATTAACTTACAAACATAATTCTAATTTTTTAATGGTGAGTGGTGAGGCTGTAAATGAGAGGCAAAGTAAAGTAGAAGGTATTGGTTCAGTCTCTTTTTTTTTTTCTAAAGAAAAGTATTAAAAGTATTTATGAACTTCACATAAATTATTAACTTTTTCAAGATATGTCTTAATTTATCACATGACTGATTTCAAGCTTAAACTTTTATGAAAACATTATATTTTTAATAGAAATAGAGAAAAGTGTTAAAAAACACCTCTAAATTTGGTAAAGTATATTTTATTTATATTGTAAGTCGGCGATAGATTTAAGCTTTAATTAATCAAATTCAGAGATATTTTTAGAATGAAATTAATAAGTCCAGTCATTTATAGGATCCTCTTTCTTTATTTTATTTTTTTTTGAAAAATGTGACTTTATCACATGGTTATGATAGAAAGAAATGGAGTAGTAGATAGGAACCACATTTTGTTTTGTACTAATAAGAATGCAAACAAAGAGGCATTTATAGGATCCTCTTTCTTTATTTTATTTTTTTTTGAAAAATGTGACTTTATCACATGGTTATGATAGAAAGAAATGTAGTAGTAGATAGGAAACACATTTTGTTTTGTACTAATAAGAATGCAAACAAAGAGGAATACGAGTCAACTAATTCCCTCTCAGGGCCGGACCCACGTGGTGTCCGTCGGACGCTCAAGCATTCATTAACTTCGTTACAAAATATATATATTTATGTAAAAATTGATAGGTATTTGTATAAAATTAACATAGAGCACCCAATGAATAAATAATATAATTGACCAATGCCTCTTGAATGGGTACTTATTAACATTTTATATTTTCACTTCATACCACCTACAACCATAAAATTCTAGATCCATCACTATTCCCTCTTCTTCTTTGCTGACGATTTGTTAATATCTCAATGTTAATCCTTCATCTGCTCTTCTATTCACACTAGCCCAACTTCTACAACAACAACTGCAAATATGACTTCTCCCTCCATCTTTCTAAACCCTTTTTTTATTTCACTAATAATACCCGTTATTCTCGCAACCGTTTTCTATCAACTCGATTCATTCGACCCGGTTTCTTATCCGACCCATGTGCTCTCTACTGACCCACCCATTGTTGCACCAAAGCGCAATAACCAGATGCTCCGTGGCTCCGAAAATATCGGACTTAACCAGCTGTTAGCACCCGAAGACGTAGCCTACGATCCGGAATCCGGAGTTATATACACTGCATGCGTTGATGGTTGGGTTAAAAAAGTGAAAGTCAACGAATCGGCGGCGGATTCCACGGTGGAGGATTGGGTTTTCACTGGCGGCAGACCTCTCGGACTTGCTCTAGGACATCACGGCGAAGTTATCGTTGCAGATTCAGACAAGGTCAATTTTCTTTTTTTGGGAAGAAATGGTTGTTAGATTAATAAAGGAATGAAAAAAGTCTGAAATACCCTTGAGCGTTTAGAGTGAATTAGATTGGTCGATTAATGGTAATTGGTCAATAAATTAGGATAAAGAGATTGATCCATTGAGCTTAGCATAGTAGACAAATAAGATAATTAATTAACCAAACACGCGTGAATTGCACGCACGACTATTTTGTTTTGCTGGTATGATTACAACGGAAAATATAAAAATCACACCATTTTAGAGTAATTCCTCGGTATTTACACTATTTTGATATCAGTTCAGTATAATTATTTAAAATGAAATTAGGGGTGTCAAATGGGCGGGTTGGGTTACATTAGAAATATTATAATGTGTTGAATAGAAATCGGGTTGAGTCTTGACCCGTCAAAGTTCATTTTAGGCCCAAATGGGCTGGGTTTAAATGGGCTAAAAAATGGGTTGAATCTTGACCGTTCAATTTGACCCGATTAATTTCAATAATTTAACATATTGATATTTAACTTTTATAATCACAATTTAAATTTCCGCCCAAAAATATTTTGTTAAAAGAATAACAAATGAATAGATAAATCCTAAAAGATATTAAATATATAATAATTCGTACCTTCAATATAAAAACATATCTTAATAAAAAGTTCTAAAACAGATTTAAATTGGAGATTGAATTGGACTCAATTGAAAATTCTGTTTAAATGGATTGAGATTGAATTCAATTTAAATTATCTTGAGTCTAACCCTTAAAATTTTGGACGGGTTATCTATATTTGAGTTCATTTTTGACACCCCTAAATGAAATGTTTAAATGTGACAGGGATTATTACTCAACGTTACTTCGGAGGGTGAAATTAAAGTGCTAACAGAGGAAGCTGAAGGCCTGAAATTGAAATTGGCAGACGCCGTAGACGTTGCAGAGGATGGAATTATATATTTTTCCGATGCTTCTTACAAATATAATATCAAACAGTACGTTTATGATATTCTTGAAGGAAGACCCCATGGAAGATTGTTAAGTTATGATCCATCAACTAAACAGACCAAAACGCTACTTAGCGATCTGCATTTTGCTAATGGCGTTGCAGTCTCTCCAGATCAAAATTATGTTATCTTCTGTGAAACTCCTCTGTAAGTACTCTTCATATTTTTAATTTCCTTAGCAGATACTACTTCTCATTTTCTCTCTTTTGTTGTAGGAGGAAATGCAAAAAGTATCATATAAAAGGCGAAAAAAAAGGATCTGTGGATATGTTTGTTGACAATTTACCTGGATTACCTGACAACATTCGTTACGATGGTGAAGGGCATTATTGGATTGCATTTGCCTGGGTTAGTTTCTTCATAACATTTAAATTTTATGTGTTCAACCTTTAGGTTACACCGCTCTCTCATATTTTGTTTCTGATAACTTGACAGGAAAACACATATTCATGGGACTTGGCACTAAAGTACCCATTCATCAGAAAGATAATAGCTATAATGACGAAATATATTGGACAACTAAAGGCAGAGAAAAATGGTGGTGTTTTATCTGTTGATTTACAAGGAAATCCACTGGAACACTATTACGATGAGGATCTGACAATGGTGTCAAGTGGCATTAAGATTGGTGATCATTTGTACTGTGGCTCTGTTAAGTCTCCGTATATACTACGCCTCAATCTCAAACAAAATCCTGCAGTTCCATCTTCATAAACAAAGATGATCATGACGATTTTAGTGGTATAGAAATGTAAGTGTTTGATTTCAAAATAAATAAATAATGGGTGTATTTGTTTGTACAACTAGAGTCGTTAAATTTTGCATAATATTTCCACTATATAAGATGTGTAAGTGTTTTCTTTTTAGTTTATTTTATTATAAATAAAAAGAGTCGGCATATGCAACTAAATCATGGTCAACTTTTTGTATGTATTTAATTCTATGATATTTAAGAGAATAAACATTTTTATTGAAATTCTTTTTTACAACTTTGATTTAAAAAAAAGATCAATTAATTTTTTTAAAATATTATAATAGCAAAAAATTATAAATATACTACTAAGTATTAAAAATAATTTTATTACATTTAAACATGTAACTTATATAATCTACTTTGCTACATGCAAATTTCCCCAAATTATGTTAAATCTACTTAGATTAAATAAATTATATCCTCTCATTAATAAGTTTCAGCATGAAATAAATGGACTCATATTCAAATTTACCCCTCAATTTTAACTATATTTTAAAATTAATTGGAACTCCATAAAGGGCAAAAACAAAATATTTTCCTAACGAAGTTACATATTAAATCAAGAGTTACGCAAATGACAAAAGTGCTAAATTTCAGATCATACGGCGCCAAATCTGTTTTTTTCCTTTTTTATGGAAGGATTAGCAAATCTTTGAGAATTGATTTCCCAATAGGATCACTCAACTAATTAATAGTTATTCTCCTTGTCTCAATATGACAAGTTTGAATCTTGAGTTTTTTTCTAAACTAATGTATATAATTAAAAATTAAAGTATAATTAAAAACTATTATAAATCACAGACAATATACCTTATATATGAAAAAATTGCAGTTAAAAATAAATCGGAAAATGACCTAAAATACTCTTAAAGTATTGGAAATGATACAAAATTACCCTCCATCCACCTATTGGCTCCAAAATACCCCTCTCACTTACCTATTGGGTCCAAAATACCCTTGTCATCCACCTTTTGGTTCAAACTTGACAACTTATTTAACGGTTTTATATTTAAACTATTTAAATATTTTTTTAAATACATGTCACTTAACTATTTGTTATAATTTAACTTATTAGTATAATTTATAAATCAATCACACCCACCCATTACTAATTAAACCCCTCCAAATTAATAAACCCGTCACATTATTAGTGCAACAACAGAAAAGCTACTGTCAATTGAGTGTTTTTAATAATTTGAGGCGAAAATATCTCTAGAAGTAAATTATCATACATTCAAGTGTCTAAATAAAAATTACCTATAATCTTAAAGGTCTGACTATGTTCATCTTAATTATTCTTACGTCTCAATTATGTGATGTTACTTCATAGATAAACAAATTTCAAAATAATATATTAAAGGTTTTTAACAAATCATAAATATTTATAAAATTATATTTAAAAAAAATGCATAATTATTTCGGAATGTATTACTTCTTTACCTTTAATAATAAATTTCTAATTCAATCTTGAAAGAGAATCCTATTGAAAGTGTCCTCCTAAATAAGCGGCTCAACCTAAATTTACTTAGAGCTTCGATTCGGACTCGAATTATTTTGGATGTCATTTTCAGGAATCTATAATTTTATCGTATTTTAGTAGTGTTTATGACGATTTTGATATTATAATTAAATTATTAATTGAGTGGGATTTAGTTAGTTATGAGTGGGTAGTGGGTTGGTTGAAGGGAATATTTCTCTATTATTATTATATCTGAAAATCTATTTTCCTTAACCATGTAGGAATAATATTACCGAGTTCAACTTGTAGTGGAAAACCTCATTAACCTAATCTAAGTAATTTAAACCTATATTAATCTCTTCCAATTAAACTTACTACTTGTTCTTGTGTTATTTTATCTTCTTACTTGCTCTACTGTAATTTTCTGCAAAAGATATGTCTCTGCCGGACCCGGTACAAAATAATTGTAGCTTTTGTGACCGTTATGAACTAGACATGTATCGGGACGACAATATCATGAATAATTGGGATTGGTCCGGTTGTGGTGAAAACGTATTCTACATCGAATGTAAAGTTGATTATATACTCGAAAAAATTGATGAAGAAAAAGTTGGTCATGAACTGATTGAGTCCGCGGTGAAACCTTTTGTATTTAAATTTGATTTTTTGACACAATGCAGAATTAAGGCACGAGTAATTTGCAATATGTTAGGTATCTCTGAAGACTCTGCTTCTGATGTAGCTGAACAGGTTTCAACTTTTGCTACATCACAGATAAATAGTGCTTGTAAAATTGTGCCTATAGTAATGTCATTTACTATTATTTATGTCCAACAAGATGGTGAAGATATTAATACTGCTCGTGCTCGTGTTCTTCTCAATACCAACACTGAGTTTCGTCTTCCTCCCATTGTTCCTCCTCCTAATCCCACAAACAGAGGTGTAAATCCATTTTCCTTTCAAATATTGTATAGATGGACTTTAAAACATGGTGATCCAGTACATCCTATGTGTTCCATCTGTATCAATGATCCTTCGATTGGAGAGACCATAGCAATCTTACCGTGCTGGCATTCTTTTCACTCACATTGTATCATCAAATGGCTGGAGATAAACCACCGATGTCCAATGTGTCGTTGGCCCTTTTCAAAAAAAAATAGCAAATATTTGTACTGATAATGCCCCTTTTGACTAGAAAGTTTTAGTTTAGTGAGCATATTGCGATATGTTTAGGTATCCATTGATATATGCTTTATATAATTTAAATTCTTTTTGTATCTAGTACTATTAATTACTCTTCTTAGATGCACAACTATTGCAGCAATTTGTTTGTTGATTTTGCTTTATGTGTATGTGTATGTGCCAGTCCTTTTAACTCTTTTAAGCAATAAGCTACACAAATACAGCAAAATGTTGTTCCAAATCTTTTAGTCGAAAACACTGGATGAAGAGAGATGGTCTATACATGTTTGTCAAGTTAATCAATTGTACATACTGACAATGCTTGAGCTTTGTTTATTCATAGAAAAGCTTCATTATGTAAGACCTTGAACAGAAGATCCAAGACTTAATGTTGGAAATTTCTTAACAAATGTTACAAGAATAAGGCTTTTAGTCTCAAGTACTCTTCAGACTGCAATCTCTCTTTTGATTTCACAAAGACTGCCCAAGGCTTTTGCTTTTTCCCTAAGGACAAACTTTTGTATCTTGCCCGTAGAAGTTGTTGGTAGATCTTCAAATATGACTGTCCGGGGAGCCATATAATGAGGCAAATGATCCCGACAATAGTTGATTATATCTTCAGAGCCAAGACTAAATCCCTCCTTCAACTTCACGAAAGCACAAGGTGTCTGCCCCCAGTGATCATCTGGTCTTGCTACTACAGCTGCTTCAAGGACTGCAGGATGACTGACCAAAACTCTTTCCACCTCAACCGAGCAAATATTTTCACCTCCAGAGATTATAATGTCCTTCATCCGGTCCTTAACTTCTATGTAGCCATTTGGATGTCTCACAGCAAGATCGCCAGTATGAAACCATCCACCTCTGAACACTTCTTCTGTTGCTTTAACATTTTTTAAGTATCCACTCATCACAGTGTTCCCTTTAATCATAATTTCACCAAGGGTCTTTCCATCATCCGGAACCCTCTCCATTGTGTCAGGATCTCTTATGTCAATTCCCTGCGTAAAATAGTGCTCCACTCCTTGTCTTGCTTTCAGAGCAAATCGTTCATCAGGAGGTAATGATTCCCACTCTGGCTGATGAAGGCAAGACATGCAGGGACCATGAATCTCTGTGAGACCATATATATGAGATACCGAAAAGCCTAACTCCTCCATCTTGGAAATGATATGAGGAGGCGGTGGTGAACCACCTGTTGTTATTTCAACCTTGTGAGGAAGTGGCTTGCGGTCACTTTTTGTTGAATTTACAATCATATTCATGACTGTTGGTGCACCACTCATATGTGTAACCTTGTGGAGGGATATATTCTCAAAAATGTCCTTCGGAGAGACACGTCTTAGGCATACATTCGTGCCACCTAGTGCAGCCACGCCCCAAGTAAGGCTCCATCCATTACAGTGAAACATTGGAACAGTCCAAAGATAAGTAGGCATAGAGCCCATCTCATGAGTATAAGGAGTTGCAATAGCGTTGAGATATGCACCTCTATGATTGTAAACGACTCCTTTAGGATGTGACGTTGTCCCAGACGTATAGTTGACACTAATAGGGTCAAATTCAGTTAACGGCCACTTTATAGCAAAATCATCGCGTCCACTTGCCAGAAGAGTTTCATATTCATGAACATTAGGAGCAGCAACAGGAGGCGGTAGATTTTCAGGATCAGGGATTAATATTAGAAGAGGTTTTGTTTTAGCATCTGCAAGAAGATCCAGTGCTCCTTGAGCAACATCAAACAACTGCTGGTCAACGAAAATGATCTTAGCTTCTGAATGCCTCAGGAGAACTGATACCATAGCTGAATCATGACGTGTATTCAACGTACAAAGCACTGCTCCTGCCATTGGCACCGCAAAATGCAACTCTTGCACTGCAGGTACATTAGGGGCCAGTGTTGCAACCTATTCAACCATTTACACTAACAACCATTAAAATGTCCTGCTACATAGAACTTTTCGTATGTGATCAAACAAAAAAAGTTAGTAGAAGTTTATTCCAAGGATGAAAAATTTTAGCCATAGAGCTACAATCCTTGGATAACATTTTCCCTAAAAATTGAATTATGGGTTTTAGGCATTTCGTTTATCATAACGAAGATCGATTTGTTGTGTGTATATTTGAGAGAATTTCGTGATAGAACTAATGAAAAGAAGTACACTCTTTGAGGGTTTCATGATAGGGTCTACGAAGATCTAGTACGGAGTATTACTAGATGAAATTGTATGAGAAAACAACTTTTGTTATAATATATACTATTAACCATGCATTTAGACATAATATTCTAAAGCAGAGAAATCGAACTTACAACATCACCACGAGAAATACCCAACTGAGACAGAGCAGAAGCCATCTTTAGACATCTATTATGAGTCTCTTCCCAAGTGAATTTAACAGAAGAACCATACACAACAGAAGTCCTGTCTCTAAAAACCTTAGCAGCTCTGTCCAAGAAACTAATGGGTGTTAAAGGGAAATAATTAGCTGAACACCTCATTAGTCCCTCCATAGATTCCCATGGGTGAGTTTCAACATTCTTATCAATAATTTGGGACAAATAACGAGACCTCTGACTCAAAATGGGGTGACCACGAACTCTGTTTAGAGCATGTAACAACCCATTGAATCTTGAAATATTGAAAAAAGGATTCATGATAGATGAAAATGAATGAGCAAGCAAAAGTTTGTGCGAGGGGATTTTATACAAATACATGTCTAAATAAATAAATGCGTCGAGAGTATTTAGGAATGAGGAGCACGAAATTTCTGACTGAAGGTTAACAATCTCTGTTTACGCCTCGGTTATCTCTATTCACTTTTACTTGTTCATTTTTATTTAAAAATTATGTTTTACCTTCATAGCTAATTATATATTCTCTAAATCATTGTACATTACTCCTAATTTATATTGAGTCGATTGTTGGGAGATGGCAAAAGAAATATTTAAAAATATAAATTAAAGATTATTTTCTATTATTATTTTTTTGATTATTTTCAAACATTCTCTTTAAAAAATATTTAAAAAATTTATTAATCAAAGGTAAATATAAAAAAAAAATCGTAATTCTTTTTATTGGTCCTTTGCTCAGATGATAAGTATCCCTCACTTCCAATTTAAAGATTGCGAGTTCGAGTCACTAAGAGAGCAAAAAGAATGAAAGTTCTTCTAGGAAGGGTAAAAAAATAGTTATTTGTATTTTTACCCCTATTTAATATTGGTCTTTAATGGTTTTTCTCACAAGATATATAACTATTTTGTGTAATATTGGTCTTTAATGTTTTTTCTCACAAGATATATAACTATTTTGTGTAATATTGGTCTTTAATGTTTTTTCTCACAAGATATATAACTATTTTCTGTAGTATAAATTTTATTTTTTATATCATAATAGTTCATAAAAACTCATGCATCGTTGAGTATAAATTCAATCTCAAACAATACAAATTAAAGATCAACTCGCCAAACCGTAACATTAATGTATATCCCCCCTCCCCCTGTGACTCCTATATGTTCAATTTTGTCAGCTTACAAATTATAATATAAAACTATAGCATAAATACTATTTGTCTTTTTCATCATTTGCAAAAATTTATTTGACTGTGATTATTTAATCTTCTTTTCACATAGAAATTATTTAGCTTTTTAAAAAATGAAGTTTATGCCCCGTATTCAGCTGTTTGGACAAATTGTAAGAAAAGTTTTTTGGCAATATATTTTGAAAAAAAAACAGTTAGTATATAAAAGCAAAAAAAGTTCAATAAGTTATAATAGTTATATTAAAGATGTGTGGGTGAAAAAGTACGTCAGTTTGAAATTTATTTTTATTAATAAAATGTAAACAAGTCATAAGATAAGAAGCTGAAATACGTCATCATTTTCTAATACGTCAAATTTGTAATGTTGAAAATTAGATAAATTATACATATCAACAGATAAAAGATAGATTTAATATTTCAAGATTTTGTCTCTGCGGAGGTAATTCTCTTGCAAAATGAGAATTGAATGATAATTCACGATGTATTAATGCCTAGTAATTTTTTTATTCTATAGATGATAGCTTATTTATTACCAAATGCTTTCTTTCCCCTTTTAATTAAGTTACGCACCCTAATATTAATTCAAAGTTGGGGCAAGGGAAAAAATTATATGAAATGAGGAATTGAATCAAATATTAAAATTTTAAATAGTTAATCAACTGAATTATCAGAATTTTCAATTATAGAAAACAAAGAATACAAAAAGTACTAGAGAGTTGACTTAATAATTTAAATTTTGAAAGAAATATTTAATTTTTTAAAAGATATATCTAAAATATCATAAATTTGTATTAGCATTTTATAATGAATATGTTCCATGAAAAATCATAACAACAAAACATAATTAATATAAATTTGAACAAAGGAAAGAAAACAAAAGAGAAAATATTATTAATTTGTATACGAAAAACTTCTATTACTTCTTGCAGTAGGAAATGACTATGGAGAGCAAGCTCGAATAAAAAATGTAAAAATTTTGACTAGAAATAAAGTTTATATCAAAAAATTTAATTCTAGGTGTTTTAATAAAATATAAAATTTGAGATAATTTTATAGGGAAAAAAAATCTTTATTTGTCAAATATATTGCCAAAGTAATTATATGGACGAAACTTAGTTCCTAATTTATTTCTAAATAATTTGTGGCCACAGAAGAAAGAACCAGAGTTGGTTTTATGTATGCTATAGTAATATTTTATAATCCTCAACATTATCTCACATTTAATCATTTATTTATTTTCATTTTTAGTTTAACTTCAAGGCAAGAAACAATAATTTCAAGCATTTTTTTAAAAGGACTTATATTGAATGTCCAAAGATGATAACATTTCCAATTTTTTTAAATTGAAATTGGTAACGTAACATCTCAAATATATAAATTTACATTCTATACAACAATTATAGGGTATTGTCATTTATTGGATCTTTGTACCAACTACATCAAATCTGCCTGACACAAAATGCCATATATCAGTGATAATTTTTTATTTTAATAATTGGAAACGACAACTAAGAAAAAGATAAAATCAAGATCAAGCAACAGAGTCGAGGCTAATGTGTTTAGGATTTTCTTGCTTTTATTTTTGCCAAATTTTAATATAGTTTATAAAGTTAGAAGCTTGGATGATAGCCTGTTTTTTTTATTTTGTAATTATTTATGGTAGATATTTAATTTTGTTTTGTTTTTTAAAAGTCATTTAACTTTAGCAAGTTAGAGGAGGTATGGATTGACTTAAAAGCTGATCAAACCTACTTTTAAATCAATTTTTGACTTTTGAAAATAATTGAAAAATATAAAAATAAATCTAATTAAGTTAAAAATGATTAAAAATAAGTTGAACAGTGTTTGATAAAATTAAAAATAATTTGAAATAAATTTAAGATGACTTTAAAAAAAAAGTTTAAAACCAAAAGTAGGCATCTACTTATTTTTTTTATTTTAACTTAATATTTGACTTTTAAATATTTAACTTGAAAGATACTTTTTAAGTCAATACGAGCTCTTCGTTTTCCTAGTCATTTTAGGCTGAAATATAATTTTGATACTTATGTGATTGGTATAATTTTAAAATTTTCTTAATTAAAAATAAAATTAGTGTTTAAATTTATTCAGAACTCAATCTATCATAATGACGAAAAAAATTGATAGAAAATCAATATATACAGAAGTAAAAAGTCCTACTTTAAAAAGAATTTTCTCAAGATAAACTTTCATTTAGGTTATTGAATTGGAAAAATAAAATTAGAATCTTGAGTTATATGAAGCACTTTTTTGAAAAGTACAATATTGACTTTTAAAACTAAGCGATGAGCTAAAAACTAATTTTCAAAATTAACCTAAAACATGGTTATTGAGATCTTTTTTGTTTCTTTTTTCTTGTGTTTGAAAATTTTTGGTAAAAATAAAGACATTTTATTAACTATTTATCAATTTTTATCGATAAAAAAACATTTATAGAATCTTAAAATTTAATGATACTTTTTCAAAAAGGAAGAGTTATGTTTTCCACTATAATTCTTCCCAAATCTTTTTGCACACACTCCACTTTCTTCATTTGATATTAAGTTAATTTTTGAGGTATTTCACATCCTTTAAAAAAAGAGATAATTATATAAAATGTCAAATTAATAATATGAAATAAATAAAATAGATGCCGTTTGAATTATTTGTGTTTCATAGCAAATTGCTTGTCAGTCCCTCTCCCTCATATTCTCGCTCGTCACTCTCTCTCGCTCGCTCGCCTCTCTCACTTTATACAATTCTATTGTATAAATTATGTTTCAAATTGTATAAAGCGAGAGAAAATTGTATATACACATGTAAATACATATATCTCCGTCTTATTCACTTATAATTATACAATAAAAGTATTTTCCCGCCCAAGTCTCTTTTGTCTTCTCGTTTTATACAAATTCAAATTGTATATAATTTCTCTCTTTCTTGTTTCATACAATTCGATTCATGTGTATATTCCCTGCCCAAGTCTCTTTTGCCTTTCTCCTTTTCTCATTTTATACAAATTCAAATTGTATATAATCGTCCTATACACTTATAATTATACAATTCGTTTTATACAATCCCCTGCCCAAGTCTCTTTCTCTTTCTCGTTTTATATAATTCGCTTCAATCGTATATGTATAACGAATTATACATATATATGTTTGCTATGAATCGCAATTATATAAACTTTGATATAACATACAAATATGAATTTTATGTTTGCTATATATGAAAGTTGCCCTTAAAAAAATTAGATCAAGACATAAATTAAACTTAATTTTTCATTTTCAGTCTTATTACTTAGTGTCAAATTTATGATTAAAATAACCAAATACAAATTAATCTCTAATTCTAGAACTAACTAATGAAGGATAAAATTGAAAGAACACTCTAAAAATAGTCTTGGAAATTGAACAATTAAAATAATTTGAAAAATGAAAAATATCTCAAAAATTAATTTAATATGAAATAGAGAGTATAATTTTTCAAACTGGAAAACCAAACCAAGATTTAAAGTCAAAGGTCAACAAAGAGATGCAAACTGAATTTTTAATGAATTGTGTTCCAAATAAATTTAATATTTATTTCAATTTTCTCAAATATTTTATTTAAAAAATCATAGCTGACATATCATTAAATAGGTAAAAGAAAAAAGAAATTACATTTGCACCTTAAATGACCATTAAAGTTAACCAGGTAAAATTGATTGACATAAAATTCATATTTGTATGCTATAACAAAGTTTGCATAATTGCACTCTATAGCAAACATATAAATGTATAATTCGCTATACATATACAATTGAAGCGAATTGTATAAAACGAAGTGTATAAAACGAGAACGAGAAAGAGAAAGAGACATGGACAGAGAATTGTATAAAATGAATTGTATAATTATAAGTGTAGAGAACGATTATATACAATTTGAATTTGTATAAAATGAGAAAGAGAGAAAGACAAAAGAGACTTGGGCAGGGAATATACAATTGAATCGAATTGTATAAAACAAGAAAAAGAGAAATTATATACAATTTGAATTTGTATAAAACGAGAAAGAGAGAAAGTTAAAAGAAACTGGGCAGGAGAGTATTTTTATTGTATAATTATAAGTGTATAGGACGAAAATATATGTATTTGCATGTGTATTTACAATTTTCTCTCGCTTTATACAAACAGAAACACAATTTATACATTTCGTTTCTGTTTGTATAAGCGAGAGAGGCGAGGGTGGCGAGCGAAATTAGGGAGAGTGGCGAGCGAGATCTGGGAAAAGGGAGAGAGGGGAACAAAAATATATGTATTTGTACAATTTATTCTCGTTTTATACAATAGAAACAAATTTTATACACTTGTGTTTGTATAAAAGTGAGAGGTAGCGAGCGAGAGATGGAGCGAGAGAGGAGAGTGGCGAGCGAGAGTTTGAGAAAGAGAAGTGACTGACAAACAGTTTGTTACGGGACACAACTAAATCAAAGGGTGGTTATAGCAATTAATTTGATTTATTAGTTTGTCATTATATACAATTTTCCCTTCTAAATATCATTATTTTTTCTCTTTACTAATAATAATACGTTTACCGTGACCCTATAGATAAATTTTAGCAGAATCTATGTTATATATTTTTTAACAGAACAAAATAATTTACCATAATTGAACAGAGGAATAAATAATGAAATCAAACTTGATTAGCAAAGAACATGTCACGTACAAAATATGGGGATTATTAGTTGCATATCATTTTTGAAGAAACTTCAATCTTCAAACACAGTAAACAGAGCTTTGGACAATGTTGATTAATAATAGGGTTATCAATAATTATTATACAGTAAAAAAGAGAAATCAAGTGTTTCATTCAGAAAATACTGCGCTTTTCAGTATGTTGCCTATTAAATTATTTAGGAGGGAGATGTTCAAGTTATCCTTGCACAAGTTGTGATCACTAACATTATTACAACTATCCTTCAATTTCACAAATGCAGTAGGTGATCGATCATCATCATCTGGTCTCGCGTCTATGTACATACATTTGGTGCCAATGTTATGTTGCAATCTACAGAAATAATGAAAAACTAAACCATAACATTACATAAAATGAATAGAGCCTACTGCAATTGATCATAAGTAGAATAATGAAAATTAAACTTCATTAGCAAAGATATACCATGTCCAGCTTGTACAACATGGAGATCATTAGCATACACCTTTTGAGGAGAGGTGAGAAAAACAGATTACAGCATAGATAGAAGTCCTTGTGTTCTAGAAAAATCTCAAATTGTAAATGGAATAGAAGAATGACACTCAGACTTGATTAACAGCAACTATAATCAAAGAAAAAACAAAGTTCCTTCAGCAAAGACTTCCCAAGGCTCTGGCTTTCTCTCTTAGAATGAATTTTTGTATCTTGCCTGTTGATGTTTTAGGCAGATCTTGAAATATGACTGTTCGAGGTGCCATGTAATGAGGCAAGTTATCCCTGCAGAAGTTGATAATTTCTTGATCACTCACATTTGAACCATCCTTCAACTTCACAAATGCACAAGGCGTCTGTCCCCAGTGATTATCTGGTCGCGCAACCACTGCTGTTTCAGAAACTGCTGGATGACTATACAAAACTCTTTCCACCTCTATTGTGCTTATGTTTTCTCCACCAGAGATTACGATATCTTTCAATCTGTCCTTAACTTCTATGTATCCATCAGGATGTTTAACAGCCAAATCACCACTATGAAACCATCCACCTTTGAAAGCTTCTTTTGTTGCTTCTTCATCTTTTAGATATCCACTCATTACTGTATTCCCTCTAAACATAATTTCACCTATTGTTTTACCATCTTCTGCTACTTTCTCCATTGTAAGAGGGTCCATCACATCCACTGCCTCTGAACAAAGATGTTGCACCCCTTGTCTTGCTTTCAGTTTGTACTTTTCATTTGGTGGTAAAGAATCCCACTCAGGCCTCCACAAACTATATGTACCTGGACCATATGTCTCTGTTAGTCCATATAAGTGATGTACTCGAAACCCGAGTTCCTCCATTTTGGAAATGATTTGTGGAGGTGGTGGTGAACCACCTGTCATTAGGTTAACACTGTGAGGAAGTGGTTTTCTATCGCTTACGGGTGAATTCACAAGCATGTTCAGAACAGTTGGTGCCCCACTCATGTGTGTGACCTTGTGTTCTGCTATGTTTTCAAATATGTCTTTTGGATAAACCTGTCTGAGGCAAATGCTGGTGCCACCAAGTGCTGCTAGACCCCACGTCAAGCACCATCCGTTGCAGTGAAACGTTGGGACGGTCCAAAGGTAAACAGGCCATGAACTCATTCATGAAGCAGAAAGGTAGCAATGGTATTGAGATATGCACCTCTGTGACTATAAACAACCCCTTTGGGTTGCGACGTTGTTCCAGAAGTATAGTTAACACTAATAGGATCTAATTCACTTGTTGGCCACCTTACAGAGAATTCGCTATTACCACTTTCCAGGAGGCTTTCATATTCGTAAGAATTCGAATTAACAATAGTAGAATAAGAATTTTCAGACTCAGAGATGACAACAAGAATAGGTGGTGTTACTTTTTCATTAACAAGAATATCTAATGCTCCTTGAGCAAGTTGCAGCATGTGTTGATCCACAAATATTACCTTTGCTTCAGAATGTTTCAAAAGTACTGATAACATAGCTGAATCATGACGGGTATTCAATGTACAAATAACTCCTCCAGCCATTGGTACTGCAAAATGTAGCTCTTGCATTGCATATACATTTCGAGCCAATGTTGCAACCTACACAAACAAATGACAGAGCAAACCATTTAAATTCACAACATCAACAAGATTGGGTCGGACTCTGATACAAAATTTAACCTCAAAAGCTAGATTGTAAACGATTAGTCAAGTACATATAAGAAGATCAAAGTACTCATCACGCACGGATGAGAGACTTAACAATATATTTCTATTAATTAAATAACATTATTATGTATACCCAATCATATTTTCTTTCGAATCTAACCAAATTTTAATAATTTAAAAATAAACAATGTCAAAAAATTAATATAAAACATAATGAACGGCTAAATTCATTTTTAAAGTTATCAAAAACATTTTATAACAATAAAGAACAAGATATAAACCTAATAATTACTCGAAACCTAAAAGAACAAGAAGATTGAGTTATTTCAATAAAATAATATAGAAAGAAATCATACAAAGTTACAACCTGTCATCCATAAGTAAAAAATAAAAATAAAAAAATGAATCCTCAATTATTTTTTGGTAATTATAATAGTTGTATTAAAGATCCCCAAATTAGGATCACAAATAAATCTATACAAAATTTCAAATATAATGTCGGCGTACCCATTAGCTTTTTTTCCTGATGAATGATTACAGTTTGGGTGATCTAGTTTACAAAAATATTGTAAATATATATTTCGATTAAATTGATAAATAAGTTAATTTTTTTAGTAATGCTAATGAGTTAGAACGAATTTAGAAAAGCTTACCATATCCCCACGAGAAATGCCAAGCTCAGACAGAGCAGAAGCAAGCTTTATGCATCTATCGTATGTCTCTTCCCAATTATACTTCACAGAAGTTCCATCAATAATAGAAGTTCTTCCTCTAAATGCATTTGCTGCTCTCTCCAAAAAACTTATAGGTGTCAATGGAACATAGTTTACAGCTGAACATTTAAGCAACGATTCAGTTTGAAGATCCATTGAAACCTGCATGCACATATAATGGCGAGGCCTCTGTTTACTTGTGGATTGAATTTGTACTGAATTAATACTACATAGGAAATTTCTTGTAACGCCTGAGTAACTCATGATGCCGGTAATGGCGTTTGCTGAGAAAAGTAATATTGAAGATTAACACATGAAACAATTTGAGAAATTCACATTTTATAGCAAACTGGAGATAGTATTACAGTTGGCAAAGTGCAATAACATTATTTGTTATTTCTTCATCGTGATGGTAATGTAATGGCCAGTATTATAAATTAAACCAGCAATTAATGCTCAAACGTGGGCTGAACCGGATATGTTGGGATTATGCAGCCATAAGTCAACCACTGAGTTTATGTAATCTAAAAATTACGTTTCACCACAACCAAATCACAAAAACTTATCAAAGCCAAATTTTAATTCGCGGCTTAATATATAATACATTTTATATATGTATTAATTCAAAAAAAAAAATTATACTATTTAGATGGAAATTATTAGTACTTAATATTGTTTTTTCAGTTACTAGTTTTAGGTAAAATTTTATCAACTCAACATTGAAAAATATCATTTAAGTGAGACAATTATTATATGTATTGTTAACATAGTGCTACAAGTAATAAGTTGATAAATATTAAATAAAGATAAGAGTAAGAACCATAGAATTTGACTCGTTGATGATTTGGTATACCTCATTTTAATATGCTTATACTCTAGTAATACTTGAAACTAAAATTTAAAAAGAAAAATAAAAAAGAAATTATAATTCACTTTTTCCAACACTTTTCACTATTAATTCTTATTTTTAATAATACAAAAGATGTTAAAGTGAATAAAATAATTTTATTTAAAAATATATATTATTTTTTTTATATCATAAATAATTAATTTTTCTATAAAAATTTTAACACATAATTTAATCTTAACAAAAATTTGAGGCTCCCAAAATTTAGTGGCCTAAGGCAAAGGCCTTGAATGCCAAAGCATAGAGCTGCACCTGACCGACATAGTTTATTGTAGACTGGTAAATAGTCCATCTAAATTAAAGAGGTGTTAGGTTTGAGTTTGATTTTTTTTTTTTTTTGCTACAAAGTCGTCTTTGTTAGGCAGCAATTTAGATTTAGTCGGGCTTTAATATGAGCTTAGGCAGCAATTCAGATTTAGTCGGGCTCTAATATGAGTATCAGACATGGGTGCAAAACCGAAAAAAAATAATTAAAAAATGCGTGAAAAACCCTTACATGACTATTTTTTATATGTCTCGTTTTAAGCGAAATGGCGATATTGATCTGGAGTACGTCCACTTGAACAGATTTAATTAAGAGGAACAGGTGATTTTAGATTTTAATTCCTGCATTATTGTATAATTTTAATTTTAGTTCATATGTCATTATTTGTTTATGTACATTTAACATTCAATTATTTGAAGTGTGTGGTTTTGGTCCTTAAAACTAACAAAAGAAACTCTTTAATAAAATGATTATTTTAAAATATATACAATAAAATAAATTAAAGGATCGGTGATTTTCTAAAGGCTTGTAGAATTATATATGATATATACAATTTAAAATAATTATTCTAATTGTATATTTTTAAAAATACATAAAATATAAGTTAAATGTTATATGTGTAATTTTCAAGCATCTAGAATATCCAACCCTTTATTTTATTTTATTTTCAAATAGTCATTTTGTTAAATAATTAACTTTTGTTAACTTCAAGGATTGAAAGCAAACAATTGAAAGTTAATTGTACGTAATCAAACATCACCGGAGACTAAAATTAGAATTAAACAAAAATGCAGGGATTAAAAATCAATTTTGTCATTTGGAGCTGATATACCCCTAGTTATGAAAGTGGCTCATATATATCCTTATTTATACAAACGGCTCACATATACCCCTGCCGTTACAAAATGAGCTCACATATACCCTTCATTTAACGGAAGTGAAAAAATTAGTTTTAAATTTATATTTTTTACTTTAAATTTAAAAAAAAAATTGTTTAGGGATATATATGATTCTTTTATCAAAGTTCAAGGTATATTTCAATTTTTTTCATACATAAATTATTTTTTGACTTCTTTTATTATAATTATTTGAGTTTCTTATTCTTATTTTTTTGTCTTTCATTCCTTAGTGTAAAGAAAAAATATTTTGAACTATTTTTTATGTCTATATTGTAATTTAATTTTTGTATTCGAAGAAAAAAAATTGGTCATCTACAATAAGTTTTACAAGAATATTAATGAAACTTTAATAAATTTGATCATCAAAAATAATAATTCTAAATTAGTCATTAAAATAAAAAAAGTCAAAAAAAAGTATGTATGACGAGGATTAAATCTACTCATATGGAATTAATTTTTTAGAAAAAATAATAAAAAATTAGATTAAAATTATTATTATTTTCATTTTCCGTTAGGAAAAGGATATATGTGAGCCATTTGTTTATAAGTAGAAATATATATGAGTCACTTTCATAACAAGGGATATATCAACTCTAAATGACAAAATTGAGGGATATATCATACCTTTTTCCCTTTAATTAATTAAAATAGATCATAAAAGTTGCATGTTAGATTTGGTCTTCTCTTGAAACGGAAAACAACGAACACAAACAATAACAAAAGGGATAAAAAGGGTAAGATACGAATCACCAGTCATTTCACTAACCACGGAAAAATAAATGTTTAAAAAACAAAGGAATGAAATGACAACGAAAGAGAGAAATAAAGAAAGAAGATTCCACCACACATGGAAGAATAAAATAAAAACAGATCTTAGATAAATAAATAAATAAATGGAGAAGAAGAGGGCATGCGTTACCACTACTCACACAGAAATAAAAATTAAACTATCAAAGATCAAAGAAATTAAACACAAAAAAATAGGTCACATATATCACCATGAAGCAAAATTCCTTCAAGTAATATGGACAAAGCAAAAAGTGATCTTTTACAGCTTCTTATGCACAGAGCACGGACAGCAGTCATGCATCCATTTTGAATTATTAACCAATGACAAACATAATTAGAATTGTAGCAGCAAATATCCTCAGAAAGTTAAAACAAAATTGCACCTGTGCAAAAAATAGGCCAAGTAGATCTCTGGACAGTAAATAATTCTCCTAAAAACTTGACGAGTGTCAATTCCGATTAGTCTAAAGCAGCTATAATTGCATCAACAACTTCTTGGGTGGTGCTATCCCCTCCAACATCCTTTGTCCTGAATTTTCCCTCTTCTATTACATGTCTTACAGCAGTTTCTAAACGATCAGCAAATGACGGAAATTCAAGATGTCTCAGCATCATTGCTGACGACAGAAGAAGCGCCACTGGATTTGCTCTCTTAAGCTTCAATATCTTTTCATTGCCAACATTCCCAGCTGAAGCACCTTGCTCAAAAACTGCTTGATCAGCGCCAATGTTACCTGAGAGAACAACAGTCCTACATTATGTCTCATACACTGCCTAATACTTGAGGAGGAAACGCTGAGAATATTCTAACTGTTCCCTGAGAAACACTATAAATGATCTGTAGAATAGAGAAGGACGAGGCATTTAATCTTTCTTCCAACAAATAAATTGTGAACAAGTACTGATGAGCATAGTAGTGATGTCTCGCGAGAAGGAGCAAGCACTCACAAAAAGGATTCTACTGCACTTTGTTAAGTATTAGCAATCAGTCTGAGCTGTCCCATATAAGCAAAAGGGCATTAACCAATTCAGTAACCAACCAGTGAACATCTCATAATCAAATGAATATCATTATACTAGAAGCTTCTTTATCAACACTTCTACTCACAGTCCTGGAGGAGGGGGAAAGAAGCGATGTAGAGGCTTTGGGTCAAGCATCACAATTGTTCACCCGCACCAGCCCCATAAGGAAGTTGGCACTTACAAAGTCCTTTCAAGAGATATTGAAACCCACAAAAATAATTGACCAGCTGCATTTATATTGGACATGCTAACTGAGTAAGCCAACAGTGAAGTTTGGAAAAACATAAAGATCCATCCAATAGAAAAATGAAGAGAAAAAGCAACACAGAACAAGGTAATTGAGCTGCAGAAGTGAAATCCCACTAGTGGGGCTTGGTGAGGGTAAAGTATATCCAGACCTTACCCCCTACCTCATGGAGGTAGAGAGGTTTTTCCGAAATATCCTCGACTCAAGGAATGCATATCAAAGAGGTGTCGAAGAGAAATACCAAAGTAAAAAAGACGTAGCAAATAATAATGAAGGCATTATATAGCATCTAACAACCGCAAAAAAAGAACAACAAAATAATGTGAAAACTGAGGCACAAGAAACACCATTTAGTAACAGAAATTGGAGGACAAGACACTATGTGTATATTGCTAATACTATCCACAGTGAAAATGTGTCGTTCACCTTAGTTACCCATGTTCTGATCCTTCTCTGCACCTCCAACAAATGAGAGAGCTAGGTTATGTGAGCTCCAGTTTTCAAATTAAACATTTGTTAAGATGACCTAATCCCTAGTGTACCAAAATTTCTTATATTGAAATTCTGTTATCCTCCTCTACTAAATATTGTGTGACTTCAGCTATTTTTAGCCCTCAGATAATCAACCTCTGCAGAAGACTTCTCTGTTCTAACCTAATGTGCATAACGTTGTCTAAATCTGATACTCTTGACCGATGAACTTTCTGTAGTTAGGTTATGTATTTGCAGTCTGAGTCTGCTTAACCTATGGCATGACTGTGTCCAGCCTCCTTTTGCCCAGCACTGATCGAATGAGAACACACCGACTAAGTGGTAGCTATAGAGTGGCGGAGCCAAAAAATTTCATAAAAGGTGTCCAGAAATAGCAGCTTGCTATGTTAAGGGTGTCAAAAATATGTTACAAAACCATTTCGAATATCATTTACTTGTATATATGCTATTTTTTTCCGACAAAGGGTGTCCAAGTGGACACCCTGACTACTATATGGCTACGCCACTGGCTATAGTCGTAATCTCAATCTGCAACGATTTCCACTACCTCTGCCTTGATTCCCAGCACTAATGTCAATCTGGTTATACTCAAGTCCAACAAATGATGCGCCCATCCACTGTATTTCTTTTTCTTTTCAAGTACCTCAAGTTCTATAAGATATGATTTTTCTATCCATTTAGAGAGTTTATTGGATCAATTTTCCATTCTTATTGCAGTATAGCTGGACATAAGCTACCAAGAAATCAAACTACAAAGGAGTTTGTTCATTTAGCTGCCAGAAAGTTTAACAGGTTTAGATCACCAGAATTATGTTTGATGAAATGTGAGCTACATATTAGACACCAAATGAAGGGTATCTTAACTAGTGAAAATCTTAAGATCAAATTGTCATCTATAGACCAAAAAAAGACTGCTAATGCCAGCCAAAGTCAACAACTTAGCATAATAGAGAGATGTAAATAATTATATATATATATATATATATCAGAAATTTACCTCCTGGCATGACTCCTGTGCCACCAGCTATGCCAGCAGCCGTATTTGCAATCAAATTTCCATAGAGGTTGGGAGTCACCTACATAATTGCAATTTGTTGTACTTCAGCAACAAGCTTATCAGCGATGTATCAAAATGAGGAAAGGGGTTACTAAAAAGAGGCAGAATAAAACACTAAAACTTGCTTCTGGACCGATGCAGGAAAGCTGATGACTCTTAATCTAGAAAACCCACCATGAGAAAGACAAGGGGGAGATACCTGCCTTAGCTAATCTTAAATGTTTTTCCATCCATACTTTCTCAGTGATATTCTTATTTTATAAGGTAAGCTTTTATAGATGTATGACAAGCAACAAAGGCATGCTGGAGCATTGAACCAATTACAAGCTTCGGTCAGTTAAAACAGAGTAAGGAGTTAAAACAAAGTAAAGCACGGCATCACATTGCCATGTTATCCAAAAAGAAAGCAAAAGAATACATTTAAATTTAAGACTATGTACGTTCTCTTGTTTGTGTTTAAAAATATCCTCTTCGGGTAGTCCACCAAATAGCTGCCGGGATAGCAATACATAATCCCCTTTCTCTTAAGTTGCACTGAGTGAGGCAAGCATTTTTTTCCCACCAATCAAGCTCACTGATTCATACTAATAGTTCTTATACTTCGATTATTGTATTATTTTGTTGTATTTACTGTTCAGCATGCTTTGTTATATTTTCACATCCATTACTTCTTTTTCTGGATTGCTTTGATTTGTTTTTGCTTGAGCTGCGGGTCTATAGGAAACACCCTCTCTACCGCTGAGGTAGGGGTAAGGTTTGCGTACACTCTCCTCTCCCCCTCCCCCTCCCCCTCCCCAGACCCTACTTTGTGGGACTACTTTGGTATGCTGTTGTTGTAGTCAAGCTCGCTGATTCATATTATTTACAAGAAAATCAAAGAGGACGCTCGGAAATCCCAGGTGCAAGATTATCCAAGTTGTAGAGGGAGAAGGAAAAAGACTGTTAATATTTTTGCTGACATTGTCAATTGAACTTTGTTATTTCATCACATCACTTGTCTCCCCCTCCCCTCCCCAGACCCTACTTTGTGGGACTACATTGAATATGCTGTTGTTGTGGTCAAGCTCGCTGATTCATATTATTTACAAGAAAATCAAAGAAGACGCTCGGAAATCCCAGGTGCAAGATTATCCAAGTTGTAGAAGGAGAAGGAAAAAGACTGTTAATATTTTTGCTGACATTGTCCTTTGGACTTTGTTATTTCATCACATCACTCCCCTCCCCTCCCCCTCCCCCTCCCCCCCCAGACCCTACTTTGTAGGACTACATTGGGTATACTGTTGTTGTAGTCAAGCTTGCTGATTCATATTATTTACAAGAAAATCAAAGAAGACGCTCGGAAATCCCAGGTGCAAGATTATCCAAGTTGTAGAAGGAGAAGGAAAAAGACATAATATTTTTGCTGACGTTGTCGTTTGGACTTTGCTATTTCATCACATCACTTGTCTCAACCATTACCAATAAGAACACAAAATAAAGGTCAAAGTAGATGCTAGAGACACGCTGTCAAGGGTAGGCCCTCTGACTACGTAAGCAACTCTGTGAAGACTCAGTTTCCAACATCATTTGCGTGTCGTTAATCCATAGCTGAGTACCATATGAACTAGTCTCATAGCATCTTCAAGGAATTCTTGAACTTCAAAGTCAAGCTAATTATCCAACTACACACAAACAACAGACCGGACAAGCTCTCAGTATGCCAATCCTCTCCTCAATGATTACACAAGATTGACAGCACTCGCCATTAGACTTCATTTTGTGATAAACTTATCTGACACCATTAGATATCAGATGTATAAAGGAAGCTAGAATTTAAGGACTTAGTAAAAGAAAAGCCAAGGAAGCATATCCCCATACCATGACATCAAATTGCTCTGGCCTTGAGACAAGTTGCATGCAGCAATTATCCACAATAATCTCCTCATACTGTATTTCTGGATATTTAGCTGCAACCTCCCTACAGGATTCTAAGAATAGACCATCTGCAAGTTTCATAATGTTGGCTTTGTGCACAGCTGTGACCTTCTTTCTTTTGTTCACATGAGCATACTCAAACGCGAATTTTGCTATTCGTTCTGAGCAATATTTTGTTATCACCTGGAAAGGGAAAACATGAAAGTATAGGATAAAGCAAGTTATGGAACAGGAAAACTTTACAGACAATTCGATATAATAAGAACCACAAAGGAACATTAGTGAAGAGAAAAAACAACTCTTTAAGAGGAAAGAAACGAGCATAATAAGAATATCATTAAACCACATAGGCAGAAATTGGTAATGTTACGAAAGAAAGAATTTTATAAAGAAAACATCATATGTCCATCATGCTAAGCTGGCCCATTTCTCTAACGTTGTGACCAGGTAAAGATAAGCTCTAACTGTGCAATTCTTCCTCATGCACAAACCAAGATCAAACAGGTTCAACTGCAACTGACAATCCATACACTTCACTCAAGATTACATTGTCTATCAAGCATATTCTATACATGGTAATAATGTCATAAAATGAAGAAGATATGCAATGCTTCTGAAAAATTGCACTCTCCAGCAGAAGGATAGAGCGCAAAAGGTACCCCTCATCTAATAAAATAATGTGCACTGTGACCAACATGGGGCCTGCCATAGCAGCCATACTAACCTATTAAGGAATCAGGGCTTTGTTGTGCCCCCTACTGGCCTTGTGCACACAACCCAACAAAGGGGCTAAACATGACTGTGATCTAAATCGTCAAGGATAAGTGCACATTTGGAACACCACTTAGTTACATGGGACTTTTAGCAATTTGAGGATTCAGAGTACCCAAATGTACATGAGAGCCATCTACACGTCCAATCCTACTTTAAAAAGTAAATGATCCCATTTTTTAGATACAGTAAAGTTGGATACAACAACAAGAACTATGCCCAATTTCATACTAGGATGAGTTGGCATCCTTGTGTTTGTCTTAGCTAAACACACATGCCTATTAAGAGAGGTCTTTTGGACAGCTTCATAGGTTGTCATTTTCCTAACACATTCAAATATTCATCAAAATTTAAATTCAATACGGGGAAAGTTTCCACAAAGGCAGAATTAAGCAAAGATTACGAATCTAACAAACTCACTTCACATACTAAAATAACAAAGTTCTCTAAATGAAAATTGCAGTACCTTAAGGCTCTCAACGACACCTGGAACAACCTCATGCTCAAGGCCAGCATACTCGCCCTCAGTATTCTCCCTAATCACAACAATATCCACATCCTCATGCCGCGTAGGCAACCCTGGCAGAGTAAAACAATGCACAATGGAAGCGTACAAATCAAGCTGTTTCCTCATTTGCACATTTAGCGAACTAACACCTCCCCCAACCGGAGTCCTTAGCCCTCCTTTCAGACAAGCCTTATTCTTCTTAATCGAATCAATTACTTCCTCCGGCATACACTTCATATCACCACGCACTTCGTATCGCTCAAAGTAAACAGGTGCCTTCATGGCCGTCATCACCTGTTCGACTGAATCGGTTACCAGTGGACCAACGCCATCTCCTGGGATCAGCGTGACGGCTCGCGGCGAAGCGGTAGAGGTGAAACAACGATTGTTGGATTGTTGGATGAGTTGTTTTAGGATCGGAAAGGATTTCCGAGCCATAGCTATTTGATTTTGATTTGTGTTGAATTCTTCAGATTGATAATGGCTTTAAGTCGCCATGAAAGGGCAGTGAAGAAAGTCGAAGCAAACACGGAAATAAGGAAGTGAAGAGAGCGGTAGCAATGCGCGCCACATTTTGCGTGAACCGCTGAAGAATAGCCGGTCCCATCTGACCAAACACCATGGTTCATGGACTTCCAATTTCTACATTTAATTTAAATAAGTTTTTTGTAAAAATCCTAATTTATATATATATATATATATATATATATATATATATATTTAAATTATTATTTATTATGATTTATAGTATTTTTTCATAAGTTTTCAAAAAATATGACTTTTTTCTTATATCTTAATTCACAATTAAAATTGAATTATTTAATTGAATATTTGAGATGTGTCACATATTAAGTAATTTGAACATTTAAGGACATAATTTTAATCATGTTTTTCATTGTAAATGTAACTTTATAAGAAGTGCATTTATCTCCTAAAAATATAAAACTTCATTAAAAGAAAGAGCAAATATGGAAAAAAAAAATATATAACTATCTTAAATTTTGAACAATTTAATTATTCTAAACAATGACAGAATAAACCTTAAATAGTCACTTAATATGGAATAAAAGGTGTGGAACATAAGTTTTCTTTTTATAAAAAAAAATAATCATGTACCATCAAAACATTTCACATACATTAAATGAAACTAGTACTAAATTGTTTATCAAGCAAATGTAACATACTGCCGTTTATTTAGTTGGGGAAGTACAAATTTATCTATATATATATTAGAAATTATTCAAATGTATCTGCCCTTTTTTTTTATGTGTTCATATTATTTCGTTAGCAAATAGTTTCGTATATGCCCTTTGACATTAATAACACACCAGCAACGTGAAATAGATGGACTATATATGTTTAAATACTTTTAAACGAAGTTAAAATTTATTTCATAACTTTTGGTTTGATTATGATTTAGAGTGACTACGTCTCAAAATTAAGTAAAACTAGTAGAAAAGATTGTTTTTCATTTGGTATTTGATATCCACATTGAAAACGCTTTCTAACAAAGACGATTTCGTATTCAAGAAGACTTGAACCTGAGATTTTTTATTAAGAATAATAGAGTACTTGTCACTCCATCACAACTTTGTTGGTGAAAGAATAGTTGTTGATTGAGCTTAATTGCCCCCTGCTAGTTGGGTCACAAAACCTTTTGCTTTGACCCATTGGATTCACGGCCCAAACAACAATTTTTTTTTAAGCAACGTTAATGTTTCAGACACCATATATTAGCCAACAATAAGTTCAATGAACAATAATGTGATTGAAAATCAATGTTCGAGAGGCGAAGTTAGAAGCTTAGATATGAATTCAGTTGAACTCTGTATCTTTTGTTCAAACAATACATTTATATTAAGAAATTTATTAAATATGTAAATCCGCCTCCATCTAGGTTGTAGGTACAACACGCTTGATTTGTTCAACACTTGTTGAATGAAAAATCTTTTGTTCATTTTCAAGATTAATATTAGGATTATAGACCAATCTAAACTCATATCGGAAAAAAAAAACTCCATTGAAATTACAATATTTTAAGTCAAATATAGTGTGAGGGGGAAGCTTAGTAGCTTCCATGACAAATTAATTGTATTTTCACTTTATTTGTAAAAGATCAATTCCCCACATTGTATAAAATGACATGTATATAAAACGTTAAAAAATATATTTATATTTTTGTATGACATAAATTTTGCAACAAATTAAGAGGAAAGGTAGTGTCATGTTAAATGGAATTTTCAAGCCAAGTCTTATGGGGCTTATAGCTATGAATCTCCATTCATTTACTCTCTTTTTTCCAAGGAAGGGCGAATATTCCAACATTTTTTTGGACTCTATATGTTTCCTTGTGATTTTCTTTTTATTTTATTTTTATATATTACTACTATATGATTCTATGTATTTTAGCCAGCTCAATTACCTTTCTAATCTAGATCTAGTTTACCTTTGTTTTCTAAAACGTTTTAACTTGGGTCAATTTTATGTTAAGAAATTAAAATTTGTTTTTCTTATATTTTTGCCAGAAAAGGAAAAGAAAATTATTCTGTTTGTCTCATTTCATCTGACATACTTCTCTTCTTAGTGTGTCATAGTAAAATAGTATATTTATTTATTTGAGAATTATTGAAGCCAGCATTAAAATTTTATTCTTAATGACATGACTTTTATGAATTCACTTAATATAAAAGTTCATTATTTTTACCATAAAAAATAAATAAAAATCTTACGAATTAAATTATAACCACAATTCATTTAATTTTTAGTAAGAACAATAATTATTGTACTCTGTGAAATATATATTAATGAAAAACCTAACTATACAATTTAAGCACCTAAATATGATTCTATAATATTGTAAGATTTGAATTCCTTATTTTACTCTATTTTATTCTACAAATATCTCTCTCAATTATTAGTTAATGCCTTTTTCTCTAACCTCAAATGGTTGTATTTATTTCAATGAAAGTTGGTATATTATATGATACCATATTGGTATGATATATAGTATATGTTAGTAGTATATTATAAGGTGTATATATAGTAGTGTTTATTTTAAGAAAAAATGGTATATTACATGATTTCATGTTGATACGATATATGGTATAAGTGGGTATAGTATATGGTAAAATAATTGATAGAATATATGGTATATGTTGATTTTGTTTTGTATAGTTAACATTATAGTGTAGCCTACTTTAGTGCCTTACTAGGAGGATTATGGAGCAAATTGTATAACACTAACAGAAATCAAGTACCTAAAATATTTTTGCTTCTACAATGATAATGGTATACCACAGAAAAACACAATATTTTGTCAAATTTGTATCAATAAAGCAAAAAAAAAAATTAAAAAATACATCAAATACCGCGTTTTATATAGTCAGGTTTTATATAGTCAGGGTGAATTGTTTCTTTAGATTTTTCTTTGAATACTTTGTTCAATCAGACTTTTTTGAAATCTCATCTCATCTTCAAAATCATTATCAGAATGATACTCCACAATTGTAATTGATCTCTTTCTTTTTGATGATTTGAGTGTGACGATGATAGAGTTTACGCCAATTGTGTTCTCTATATTCTTTCTTTTTGATGTATTATTGGTAACTAACTTAAAGAAAATTCACTTCCACATGGTTGACCTCTTTCAGATTTACTGATCACAGAATAAACACAATCAATTTAAAGATTGGTCTTGAACAAATAATGAACCCGTTGACGTTAGTGATAGATTTTCTTAAGTGGGGACTCTTTCTAGGAGCTAGGTATAATCTACTGGTCACATAATAAAATAATCGATTTAAAGATTGATTTTGAATAAATAATGAGACTGTTGACGTTAGAAGTAGATTGTCTTAAGTGGAGACTCTTTCTAGGAGCTAGTATAATCTATATGAATTTTTTTACACCAAGAAAAATATATTTTTTTCCTCTGATTTTAGATGATTCTGATTTAAAAAAAATAATAAGAATGAAACAAACCAAGCTTATTGAAGAAAATTATGGAACAATACATTCTTCATCCTAAAAACTATTGATGTAGACATATAGTTAATGAAAACCAATTAAATGATCTTTCCTTGAAAAGGGAAGTTAATAAGATAAAAGAGTGAGAAAAAAGTCTTTAATAAAGAAAGTATCCAACTATAAAAAAAAAAACTATAAAAAACATGTAGTTCAAATTGAGTCTATAAATTTAGCACTAACTCCCTCCCCCCCCCACCCCACCCCCACCCCCCAAAAAATAGGATCCTAATATATATATATGAAATAAACTTAACTATTATTTGATGTTTGTTTAAAAACCTAGTTTTGTAAATGAAAAAAAAAGAATATATAGATATATTATATTGTTGATTAAGATGTTAAATATTTATAATTTTTCTTAATTAATATCTATCAAAAAAATAAATTAAATTAAACTCCGAGTCTTTTATATTTCTTTTTAAAATCAACCTATCACTCTCCATTATGACAAGATTCTACCGTAATCATTCTCATTAATATATTCATTATCCTTTCAAATAATGGAAAGAGATAAATAAAAAATAAAACCTTTTTAAACAAAGCAAAAATAAAATTGTGTGTATCCAAACGGAGTATAGTAATAAAATTGATTAGAAATTGTAGTTTGACGTGATAGAGAAATGATGGGAGCTTCTTTATGTCAATTTGTGAATTCAAATATTAGGGAACAATGATAACTAACGGACAAATTAAGAAAATGGTTTTATATTATGGTGGTTACGTGATAATGTTTAATTCTTGAAGTGATTGATATATTTTAGTCAAACAATGCTAAAAGTACGTTGAGGACCTATTAAAAGTTTTCAATATGTTAAACAAATATTGTTTTGTTTTAACTTGTTAAACTAGGCATGGATCGTATAAGATTAAATTATTGAAACTTTATTACAAAGGCATGGAGTATTAAGATTAAATTATTGAAACTTTATTATAATCTTAGGGGAAAAAAGGGAATCGTGACTTAAAAGAAAGAAACGAAATTATCATTAATTTATTTCTAAATAAAGAAATATGTGTAAATTTTGAATGAAAGTGAAAGATATATTTTTTTTCGTTCTAATTTATGTAACAATATTTAAGTAAAAGTGAAAGATATATTCCTTTTTATTCTAATTTATGTGACATTATATATAAGAAATAAAATACTAAAATTATTAAAATATATAATCTAAAATAAGTGATAAGTACATATTTAAGTTATGTCATTTATAATCATTTTAGCAAAAATAAGTAAACAAAATATTTATTACTAAAGGATATATTTGGTACGGAAATATAAGTTGGGATTTAGTTAGTCTTTTTTTTTGGGGTTTTTTTTCTGATGATTGGCAGGTAAACAAATAAAAATTGTTATATCAAGCGTATTTTATATAATTGAATTAAATACTGTTGAGTGGGGGTGGAAGGTGGGCTATGTTGGGAGTAGAAAAGAGACAATTTATATAGAATTAACATTTTTCTATTTTTACTTTAAATTTGTTTTTTTAGAATTTTTAAATTTTATTGTTCATTCAAACATAGTTTTTTTTTTTTTGAAAAATGTTGTTTTATTCCTACCAAACACGTCCTAATTTAAAAGGGTTATATCATTTATTTTTTAATTTGATAAAAAAATTATATTAAGTAAATTTAGATCGGAGCACTTTGATGAAAACGAAGCTGGTTTATTTTTTGAAATGCTAGTAAATTCTAAAAGTTTTTTTTTCTTTATTTTTCCTTCAATGTTCGATATCATATAGAAGCCTGACTGTATTAAATTTTGTGTTACGTAGAATTTTATTCAGAGAAAAAACATTTTTATGTTAAATTTTTTTTTTTTTAAACTTGAAATTTATGATTAACGGAGGAGCACCGCAGATGTTTTGGTATTCCTAAGGATGATGATATGAAAAAGATAAAAAGAGTCCTACTAAAAGGAGTTTTGGCAGGGTCATTGGTGGCACACGTGATGGCCACGAAGGGACAATAGAATAAGGCCATGTTCATTTGTATCTAGTCGTATTAACGTCTAGTTACATTAATAATACTCCCCTAACGTTTACCCATTAGTATACTTTAACAAAGATGTATCATCAATTTCATAAACATTTTGTCTCGTTACTCACATTTTAATAGTAGTACTAATTATTTAATAATAGTAGTAGCATTTGTTTCTTGTTTGATTACTTCTCAAATAACTTCATATGGCTCCACCACCCAACATTAATCATTGCAAATATTGAATATCCCTATATTTTTCATATTAATATGCATAAAATATATAAATTAAATCAGTTTTATTAGTTTGTATGTTTTTACTTTTGTAATTTTAATTATTTTAATAAAAAATCAAATTTAGACATTATCTTCTACGTATAAGAGTTTTGTTAGATCGTGTTACATTTTCAAAACAAATAAAAAGTTTTTCTCCATTTAAGGATACTACTTAATAACAACTCTAAGATCAGATTTTTTTTATTTTTTTTTTTGTGTGTGAATAATTCAAAGAAAGGCTGTAATAGATATCAATCCTGGAAGTTTGGATGGAACAATTCAAAGTTGTATTATTATATTATGAGATTGAAATTTTTATACGAATTAATTACAATAATATATAAATTTCTTCTATTAAACACGAAAGATTAATCAAATAAATAAATTTAACATTTAAAAAAAGCTCAGTAAAACAACTTAATAAGAATTTTCAAATGAAGCTCCCATTATTTAATTACTTGGCACTTGAAACCTTTGTTGATTTTTAACGATGGAAATCAACTCATGGAATAAAATAAAATGATATATCTATTTATTTGATTTAACCTAGTTCACCAGAAAGAGTTATAGGGTTGAATTTATAATTTGTAGGATAGTTAGAATTTAACTAGTTATGAATTTATAAGCTTTCTTTAACTAGTTAAAGATGAATATCTTTAGAGTTTAATTTTAATTATTTCTTATTATGTTTTGATATAAAAAAGAAAACTGACTCTTTTGAATAATTTTATGTATAATAAATAATTAAGTCTTTAACATTATATCCTCATGCGTACAATAATTTATTAACTTTATATATATTAATTTATTTTTTTAATTTTGATTTAATACAAAATATAAGAAGTAAATAATATTTTTGAACATAAGCTGAAGTTTTAAATTATACTTTTTTTTAAATATATAGGAAAGTTGAATAAAGCAAACAAATTAAAACATTGACATTTCATTATAACTAAGCAAGTATTGTACGGTGGAATGGCAATCCTCATTAATCCTTAATTAAAGATCTACCTCAATCAGTGACATTCATCCGTTTTTAGTTACATGGAATTATTTTAGATTTACATATTTAAAAAAATTATTATAATTTTTCTTTTAATATTCTCTTAAAGCAAGCTTCAATAAAAATAAAGAATTAATCATTTGATTTTCCTATGATAATTAAATTCATATTTTTAAGGCTATTAACTTTATCACGCGGATAAAATGAGAAGAATAATATCATTTATATATCCCTCTGTTTAAAAAAGAATGACCTCATTTATTTTTTAGTATGTTTAAAAAAAATGACCTTTTTTTTTTCCGGTAACAACTTTTCACATGACATGTTTAAGACCATAAGATCAAAAGACATTTTATATATTTGACCTAACTTTAATTTAGGACTACAAGATTTAAAAATTTCTTTATACTCTTAAATTTCGTATCAAGTTAAATTATGTCATTCTTTATAAAATGAAGATAATATTAATTTTACAAAATAATAAATATTATACTTTAAATATATATATAAATAGAAACGAAGAGAGTAGTAGACACAAAATAGAAACAATGAATAAATAAAATTCGTATGGTTAAAAACACGGCAGATTTACGTCTTTCTAAATCAACCACAGGGAACCCCAAAACCTAAAAGATAAAAGAAAAAAAAAAAAGGAAAAGTTTGAAACCCCAAAATACATACATAGTATATAGTGTTTAGTGTGTATCACAATCATCATATTCTTCATCTTCTTTCTCTCTCTCTCACAACACTTCATAATTGCATGCATCCTATAATGGAACCCTAAAACTAGCTATTCGTAAATTAAAACTGGTAAATCAAAAAATGGCTTGTTCTTGTTTGAGCGACGATACTTGGTTCGCTCTTTCTCAAATGCGCACCACCACCACCGCCACCACCTTGCAGGTCGAAGATCCACATATAATCGGACCCAATTCCGCCGGCATGCCCGAGTACCGTTTAGAAAAAGTTTTCCCCGTTTACGCTGTTGGCGTTTCGGAACCCGACCCGAACTTGATCGTCTCTGTCGCTAACACCGCTTCTACTCTTGGTGACCCTATTTGGGATGCTGTCAAGCTCGAAGCAAAGCTTGAGGTCTGTTTTTTCATTCTACTTTTTTACTTCTTCTCTTAACGACTGTGTATTGACCAACCTTTGATGCTTTCACAAGAATCAAGACATGTACAAAGTTTAGACAGATAAAAAAAAAAATCACGAGTTTGTTGGGATTTGAGCCTGCTTTACACATAGTTTGACCTCAACACAACTGGTTCATTCAAGTTAACAAAGAATCATTTTTTTTTTTTTTGTGGTAATAGCTGTTCTTGGGATTGGATTTATATCAGTGGTACAATTGCTTAGAATTTAAGTTATACATACTGTGGAGTAATAATTTAATCAGTTGGAGCAAGTTATCCATCCTTGTTTCCAAGTTACCTATTCACATGTGCTATAGATAGTTACTTGTAATTTACTTTAAATTATATATGTTGTTCGGATCCTTCAAAATTTTATAACATGCTATTTTTAAGAGTTTGAGCAACATAGCTTTGTAAGTCACATGATAGATTAATTTTCAACACTGATGGCGGTGGATATCAATACTCTATTGTTGGTCTTGGATCAAATGGATGTTTTCGAGTGTCCGGTGTTTGTAAGCTTTCATAGTGGAGTTGATGTGACTATTTGATGGTGGAGTTAATAAAACAAATTTGATTGTTTGATGGTGGAGTTCATGTAACAAATTTGATAGTTTGATGGTGGAGTTCATGTAACAAATTTGACAGTTTGATAGTGGAGTTAATGTAACAATTGTTTTCAGCTTTCCATCATCAAGAGAACATGTATAATAAAGATCTAAAAAATCTACTATGTAAATTTAGGTAGCTGGATTTTTCTCGACTTGTGAGTTTTGTATGGATTTAATTTTGTTTCTATTATGCGATCCAGGCAGAGAAGGAGCCAATATTAAGCAGCTTCTTGTACGCGAGTATTTTGACTCATGATTGTTTGGAACGGGCATTGAGCTTTGTTCTTTCCAACCGTCTGCAAAATCCTACACTTTTGGCAACTCAATTGATGGACATATTTTCTGATGTAATAATGCACAATCGGTGCATTCAATGCTCTATTCGACTTGATTTACAGGTTCCCTCGAGATTCCATGAATCTCAAATATATATCTTTATACTTTTTGGCAAGTACTAACAATTCCTTTTGTCCCTCCTCCTTGTCAGGCATGTAAAGATAGAGATCCTTCATGTTTGTCATACTGTTCTGCTCTTTTGTACCTTAAGGTGCTGTCTTTTGGTCTTTTGTTCTATTTAGATGATTACTGTTAATTATTTGTTTTATTTGTTCCCTATCTATTTCCCCCATTGGAACCTAATTTTAGTTCCCCTTCATTTTGTTGAATATTTGCGTACAGTTACATCAACTTCTTTTCTAGACGCTAACACAATTGAGATGCTAAATCCAATGAACTTTTAAAGGATCCTCATTAAGTTTACCCTTGGTGTTTATTTCTCCTAAATTCTTAGCAAGGCAAACTATCTTTTAGCAAGTCCACTTCTTATCTTATTAACCTCCATGCTTCATATCAGTGTTTCTTTATCACCGTTGATTTATAGAGAGAGGACACACGACAAGAGAATTATGGTTCTCAATCTAGTGAGGATTTTGCTTTTCTGATATTTGATTGCGAATTGTTTAAATCCTGATATCAAAACTTATCTGTTTAGGGTTATCATGCTTTACAAACACATCGAGTTGCACATACGCTATGGAATCAAGGGCGCAAAGTCTTGGCGTTGGCATTACAAAGTCGAGTTAGTGAGGTAATCTAATATCCTCTACTTGGTGATAGCCATCATTGTCATTTTCAATAGCACTGGACCTTTGCTCTATGTTACTTCATTGTGATTTGAAATTGTCACTTCAATACAGGTTTTTGGAGTTGATATACATCCAGGTAATCATTCAGTTTCTCCACCCACTATCTACACCAAAAGATATGGCTTCTGTTCTATTCCTGCTAATTAAATTCTCTCAAGTTACTTTTGTAAAAACTACCAGTCAATTATCTTATTAGTGGATCTGCATCGATAACTATGACTAGGTTATACCTGTGTTTGCCTATAAAACAGCTGCCCAAATTGGAGAGGGAATTCTTCTGGATCATGCCACTGGTGTTGTAATTGGTGAAACTGCTGTCATAGGGAATAGAGTTTCACTTATGCAGGTGAGTTATGCCGATTCCTATACGTTGCGTGTTGTTGTGTCATTTAATACCTATCTTCTGCTTTATAGATTATCTTATTGAGGGAAGGATAAGATAATTAAACTTTTGCTTCATTTTTCTTATTCACTTTGCCTTCAGATTAAAAGATCTAACAGAAATTTGAGTATCATGGCTATGGTAAAATACAAGTATTTATATGCCTGACAACATTTGTTAGAGTTTTCGAGCATACAATGTTAACAAATCGTTGATCAAAAGTTTTCATTGTCTTGTATTAGTACTACTTTTTTTCATTAACTAATAACTGATAGAAAAATTCTGTTATTGTAAAGGCTGGTACAGATGTTTTCCTTTGGAGCTCGACAGCAGTGGTTTCCCTAGCCCTCTAAGTGATTGACTGAATCCCGGTAGATATTCAGGAGTACCTTTCAATGAGTGGAGTGTGTTTTATGTTTACCCTATAATTTTAAATTTACTAGTAAAATTTGGTTCTTCATCTATCCCTTTTCATTCGTTTATCCTTCAACTTCTTGAAAAAATTGAAAAAAACTTTCAAAAATACTCTAGAGCCCCCTACCCTCTCCTCCCAACAACCAATCCTAAAAATCTTTTTAGCAAAACTTTCCTCAACTTCAGTTCCAACATAAGTCAACTCCCCTTCCAGAGCTCTGCCAGTTCATGACGTGTGGATTCTTTTGCTTGAATTTGTCGTGGCATGTAGGGTATACCATCTAATCTGTGTGGCATGTGATGCAGAGAGTATAAATAGTACAATAATCAGTTCATTCACCCACCATAACATAAACGTATTTGTGGACATGAGGGGAATCTTGTCAAAAAATTCTTCACATGAAGGCAATAGTATAGTTTTTGTGTAGTGATTTCTACTGATGTCTTGAGGTGGCAACTAGTGGGAATACTTCTATGTGAAAGGAAACGGATTCCTTAAGCATCTGTTACCTAAAGGATTCATTCCATCACCTTGAATATCATCAATCTGTACTATATAAGCTGGGAAACTTGAATCTCGTGGGGAAGTTCATACTCCCTCTATCCCGAAGATCGTCTAAATCTCCGTTTTGGTCACTCACAAAGTTGTGTCCATTTTTCTAAAATGGATGTTAATAAACTTTGCACAACAAAAAGTTTGGATGTTTGTTACACTCGTCAGTATTCTTCCATCTTCTTCTTCTATAACACTATACTCAAGATACAGCTCACATGTCCTTGCAACAAAATATTAAACAACTCATATTTTTAAAGGCTTGTCCTAATAAGTGCACAAAGTGAAAGCTGGATAAATTTGGAGGGATTAGTTGCATTTTATTTGCCTCGGCCAATTTAGGGGAGAGTTCTTATACTTGTCATCGGACAAACTTAAACTTTTGAACCCTCTATCGTATAATGAAACTCATTTATTGGCTATTTGGCTCCCAGGTACTGAGCAGGTAATAAGTAGACAGTCTGCCCCTGTGAACCCGCTCTGACCAGCTTAAACTTTCAATCTCCAAATCCTATTATGAAGCTCATTTATTGCCTCCCAGCTGCTGAGTGGGTTATGAGTAGACTGCAGACACTCCCTCTTGTATTTGTATTTAACACAATATAACTTATTATTTATTCTCCCCATCGTGGAGATGCTTGTCGGTATAAGTTCTGTTTAGTACTCCTTTTTTCACCTGAATATATTTTGCACAGGGTGTAACCTTGGGAGGAACTGGGAAAGAGATTGGTGATAGGCATCCCAAAATAGGTCAAGGTGCACTGATTGGAGCTAGTGCAACTATACTTGGAAATATAGAAATAGGGGAAGGTGCAATGGTTGGTGCTGGTTCCCTTGTGATGAAGGATGTTCCTCCCCACAGGTTGAGTATTATACATTTTAAATTTCTGGTTTATCTGTAAAGTAGTTCTGAAAAGCATTGATATGCTGGTTGCAATGTGCCATCCTTTGGTTTTACAGTATGGTGACTGGAATACCAGCGAAGGTGATTGGTTATGTAGATGATCAAGATCCATCTTTAACTATGAAGCATGGTATGTCAAAGTCTCAAAGATGTTTGCTTTAGTAGTAGTATATTCTTTTCTCTCGTAAATCGCACTGTGGTTAGTTTTATTATGATGATAAATATGCCACATATGCATGTATATGTCCTCTCTTGCAAGAGTTAACTCATTTGTATGAGTTCCTTGAGGGATAAGAGGAACAATATGATAGATTTTCTATATTAGGTTGTTTGGGTCTTGGAGGATGGTAAAAGGGGTAATTCCGACTCTAGAGGTTTTCTTGGAATACCTGATTGGAGTTGCTTTGTTTAAAATACAGATGCTTGTTTACATGAATAAGGGAACAATAAGGGGGAGAAAAGAGATTCAGCATTTAACCCTCAAACATTTAATCCCTTCCCTAAATTTTAAGGAAGCGGCACCAATAGGTTTGGAAATATGAGAGAGAGAGAGTAGTTAGTGAGCATATTAACGTTATCCTTGCCATGAATTAAAACAAACGATATCCTAGATGGAAACTTAGACTGAAACATGAAGGTAAAGAAAGCCGAAGGCAATGATCCGTTATCCGTATTCATCTTTACTTAATCAAATTATGATGATGTTTAATAAAGTTGAAGTAAAAGTCAAAATGAGAAGACTTTTTCGCTGGAATTGTTTGTAATTTCTTTGAATTAGTAAGAGTCGACTTATTAGACCCCTGAATTATCACCAGTCTAATATCCTGATGGCTCATACTTGCTCATGTTATACTGAAACATTCGCTCATGAGCAACGAACAGGAAACTTGTTAACTGCTCATTGCTTTTCATTGTCATATTGCAGATGCCAGCAAGGAGTTCTTTAAACAAGTAGCCATTCGCTGCAAGGAAGCAAGATCCAATGGTGAGATTTCATTATGCCAGTATGTTACTTTAAGTAGGGGATATATTGCCTTAGTTGGAACAAACCGAGAGTCATCCAGTTGAACTTGAGCATTGCCCCTTCAGCAGCTTTTGCCACATCCAAATCCAATGATAATGATGTTATAGATATTCCGAACTCCAGTATTGAAATCTGTTTGAAATTTTTAAAGTTTTTGTTGTATTAGTAGAATGACATAACTCTACTCTGTATCTCTCTTCTTGACAGGAGCGGTTGCTTCAAAGGATTAATGAAGATACATCTTCATTTGACTATTAACCCCCAATTCACTTCAATGTGTGAAAATGATTTTAGTATTTTCACCATCTTTAATACTACTATAGGATTTCTGAAAATAGAAAAAATAAAGCTCCTCTTTAAAGATTGATCATCATTCAATCGACGTGTAATGCCATGTATGTGTGCCCTTCTAAATTATGTACTGTATTTCTTTCTCCAGGAGATTTGTCACTTTGTATATTTGTTTGAATTAATGCTATAACGAAATATTCCAACATACTGTTTATTAATGTTGACTGGATTTCAGCAATATTGGCACATACTTTTTAATTATTATAAATTCAATATTTTCACTGGTATTATTATTAATGTAATATTTTAAATTTCATATTCCATTAGTATCTTCATATATATGAGTTGGTGAAAGTACTTGAGAAATTTATCACTACGTTTCAAGTTGCCATCGAAATAGAAAAGAAAAAGAATAAGAGGTAGAATAGAGTTTCTATTTTTTTTTAAAAAATTACTGTATTATCTTTATATGATATGAATATATTCTTACGGCTACTTATTGAGTATTTTGAGAAGTTTGCTTTGCCGACAAGTATATTTCTTTGCAAATATTTCATAATAATTCAGTGTAGCAACTTCTATATCAGACGAAATAAAAAAATACAAAATAAAGTATAAAAAATTTCCCTCATTAATCATTTACCCCAGAATAAAAGAGAAATTTAGTCAAGATAATCAATATTACGTTCAAACAATTAATTTTATACAAATATAAAATTTATATATTTATGGTATTATAATAATTTAATTATGTCGATCTAATTAATGACATGTTATATAGGATATTCAATTGTTTTCTTTCCTGACTGCATGATTAACAGTTCACTCGTTATAATAACATAGATAAATTATACGTAATTATATTTTTCAATACAAATTTTCGGTATTTTGATATTTTTTTAAAATAAAAATAGAGCTATGAAAACTAGAGTATAACAAATTTTATTTATTTTTAGATGAGAAATAGAAACGCCGATAGTATGTGGGAAAACGTGAGACTGCAAGCTCCCTACCCCCTACGCGATCTCAGAATTTTTCTTCCCCTGCTATTTTTCACGCTCTTTGCGGATTATTGAGATTTTTCTTTCTCGATTGATACTCTTCTCAATAATAATAAAGGGCCGTTTCACTCTTTTTGCCGCTTGGACATTTTACAAGCATCTAGATCTGCAGTTCCCCACTGCTTCATCCATATTACTTCTCAGGTCAGCCTTTTAATACTTTTCAATTTTATCTAAATGATGCTTTTCTGCATAAATTTTTGCTGTGTTAGTGCATTGCTAATTTAGGTCGGTGCAATTTTAGTTAATCGTAGGATCTGATTGATACTGTAATCTGCAGCTGTTTAATTTCATTGCACCAGAAATGTGAATTTAACTGTTGAAGTAAGCCTAAATTCTCTTATCGAAATTTCTCAAATTTCATTTTTCTTTGCGAAACTGGTGATAAACCTCAACTACCATCGGGTTTCCAGTAGCTCATTGGAAAAAAAAAATGGAGGAGGGGGCAATTTCTACTAAAGCTACATTGGTGTGATCAATGTGAGGTGGTGATACAGAGAGAGAGTCTATTATGATGTTTTGAATTTTGTACTAGCTTCCGTTTAATCAAATTAGCTTGACGGTGGATCTCGCTATGACACTTTTATTTACTTACCAGAATTTGGCATTGAAGTTAGTTTTTTTTTTTTTGTTGATATTTTGAAGCCAATGTTTTTGTCTTTTTATCTTGATTCTTTAATTTCTATGCTGAGTTACGTGATCCATATTAGTGGATTATTTATTTTGTGTTTTGTGATTTGTGATTGTTACTTATTGCAGTTGATGGATGAAACAGTTTAATCCCTACTTCTCAGAAGCAAAAGCGGAAATAATGGAGGGAGATATTAGTAGTGGGGCTGCAGATAATCACACGGAAGATGCTAGCAAAACAGAGGCACAGTTCAATAGCTTCAATATTGAGAGTGATCTTGTAAAGGATAACGGAATTTGTGATAGTCACGAACATACAGGTGATAGCCATGATGATCTGGTACAAATGCTCGTAGAACTTAATTTCCAGAATGAATATCTGAAATCTCAGATTGTGGGATGGCAGAGCATCAACATCTATTCTGATGACTCTGGTCAACAAATTAAAACGGCTGCACATGAAAATGCGGCAAGTGATAATTCAGAAGACCTTAATGAGAAGATCGAATCTTTGAATAGAGAACTTTTAGAGGAAAAGCAAACACGAGGTGCTGCAGAGATAGCACTAAAGCATCTTCAAACTCTATACTTAGAAGCTGACACAAAGGCCCAAGAGTTGTCTGTCAAAGTTGCTGAAGGTTGTGATTTGCTTTGACTTCCATTTTCTTCTTCATTTTTGTTGAATTCAACATCAAATATAGAACTCGGATTTTATGATAAGTTCTAAAAGTGTGGTGATGTACTTCCATTGTTAGTTGCAGATTTTTTGGTTTTCCTTTTTTAGTTTCCGTTGACAAAGAAGATATGCTATTCTGAAGTCTGTAAATGGTTTGTTTGAATAGTACAACATAAGATGGATCAGGAAATAAAAGAACGTGATGAGAAGTACTCAGAGCTAGACTTGAAGTTCAACAGACTTCACAAACGGGCAAAGCAGCGTATTCAGGAGGTGCAAAAGGTAAATTCAGAGACTATCCTCTTTTATTTGATAAGTGTAATGTCTTTCATGAATTTTTCATCAAAACTTGGTCAACTTTTACAAAAGGTGTTTTACTTCTACAAAACCTTCCGAGTTCTAGCAAAACCTTTTATAGATAACAATATATTCTACAACAACAAATGAAACTGGAGAGAACTTTTGATTATAGATGTCTTTTCATCTCCTTAAAATGTTACTACTCTTTTCTTTCTGAATCGTCCGAAGATGCAAACGAGGCTTCACTTCCATTAATCTTTCTTCCTTGTATCCATCTTCAATGCCCTTGAGCTTCTTGTTGCTTTTGCACTAGGAGTCTCGCCCATGATATATTGAATATGGAGTACCATGGGCTATAACTATGACATGAAACTACCTGCTAAAATAGACTTGAAAACTGCATTTTTATCTTAATGGCCAACTGTAGTTCCTGTAGGATTGGGTGACTTTTGGTGAGGACCATATTTTGTAGGTTTTTCCTTTTCTGGTATACCACTTGTATATATCCATGTTGAGCTTGTTATTATCAATGAAATCTGTTACTTGATAAAATAGATGCAATTAAATTTGGACATTAAGATAAAACTGTGGTGGACAAATTATTCAAGTTGTACATTAATTGCTTACCATTTTTTTTTAATTTTTAAAGAAAGAATCACGATAATTAACTGTTTTTTGTTGCAATTCTGTTTCTTTAGGAAAAAGATGATATTGAGGCCCAGTTTCGTGATGTCAATGAGAAATCTGAGCGCGCATCCTCTCAATTATCTGCATTGCAGCAAGAGTTGGAGCGCAGTAGACAACACGCTCAGGAGGCACTGAAAGCAATGGATTTGGATAGGCAACAGTTAAGAAGTACAAACAACAAGTATGTCCTCCTTGTGAACTTAGTTGACACTGCTCCTTAACAAGTGATTTTGTTGGATTATCTGTTTATTATTTGGATTAGATTTGAAGAAAAAGAAATATCATCAGAGCTACCTGTCGAACAACTTCTTGATTGAGCTACAACATTACCCCTTGAGATCTTCAAGTGTCCATATACTAAATGAGAAAATAACCTTTTAACATAATCACCTAACGTTTTGTCAATTTGTCTCATCTTTTTCACGTTGGAATCGCTTGCAGTAATGATAGAATATGTTTTTTCTCTTTTTTGATGGATGTCAAGTCTTTATTAAATAGTTGCATCAAGCTTTGGAATTGTCAATTTTGTTTAGATACCAAGCTAGTTGTTGTCGACTGGTCCCAGATGTTCTATCGGTTTTGTTACATCAATAAATTCAGTATTGCTTTTCTAAATGTGAAATTTCTTTGGGATTTTCTAGTCATAAGATGCTTTCTATCATTATTTATTTTCAGTACACAAATTTGTTGATTTTTAGGCTCAGAGACAACATTGAAGAGCTGCGCCGTTCCTTGGCACCAAAAGAGAATGCTCTGGAGGCATCACAACAGGCACTTCTAGAGAAAGAGCAGGTGTGCAGCTGTGAGAAAGTTCACATATTGTATCAAGTTAAATGCCTATAATCAGATAGTGTCGATTGTTTAATGGCTTCCCGAGTCAATCTTATGTCCTTACCTGTCTTCTAAGTATTTCTTAAATCCTCTTGGTATTTGTATTCAAGTTCATTTACATAGGTGGTGAAGCTCTAAGTTGAAGCATGAATATACGCTGCCACATGGGCACTCCCACCTGACACACACACACACGTTAAAAAAAGGGGTAGAAAAGAAGAATTAGTTGAAAGTTTTCAGACTAGTAAATAGACAAGTAGATCTCCAAGAACCCATTAAAAAAATAGAGCAAGTTGATTTGGCAGTCTGGCATTTATAACTGATCTCTCCCTCCTTACATTTTTTTGTTCCCTAGCAAAAGGGCATCTTTAAAGCTCTTTTAATTTGTAAAAGGATTTGTCTAAGACATTGCTGGGAGAGTATCATTTGTCCGCTGCGGCTCTAAGATGGTGCCTGAGAAAGCTTGTTTTGAGCATCTTTAAAGCTCTTTTAATTTGTAAAAAGATTTGTCTAAGGAGACATTGCTAGGAGAGTCATTTGTCAGCTGCGGCTCTAAGATGGTGCCCAAGAAAGCTTGTTTTGAGAAAGGTAAGTGAAAAAAAAAAAACATAATTTAAGAAAAATTACTATAAAAATAAAGCAGTGGACTGCAAATAACTGAAATTTGTGAGATAATTCTCATGTCAATCAAGTAAAGAACTGTTTTAAATAAATAAGCAATTTTAAGTTTCTAGTTCAGATACTTGCTGGTTTACATATACTAAATTTTAGTTATATGTACTTCTTCACTAAATATGCATGCATAACGTTTTTTTTAAGACAAATTTGTGCATCACTTTATCATCAATATTTATTATTTTACTCACTTCAAGATAGAGCCTGTGGGTAGTCACTTTAGCTAGCCGGCTTATTAGTTTCTGATTTTAGTGTTGTTCCCTTGTGTCATTACAGATAAATGTATTTAATTCTTTTGAGATCTAGGTGTTAATGATAGTTGTTCTCATTTGAACAAGATATCCAGTAAAAAGAATCCATTTCCGGGTTACTTTTTAGTATTTCCTTACTTTGCACTTCATGTGTGGCGACGTTTTATGATTTCTTGTGTTTTGCATTTAGTCATCTAAAATAGATTGCCAGCTGCCTGCCTAGCGGGGTT
>CM040619.1:73565007-73596565 GCA_022817965.1 Solanum lycopersicoides | reverse complement strand
GGCGGTTAGTGGTGGTGACTAGTTGTGAAGGTGCTTGGTGATTGTGGTGGTGACCGGCTATGGTGGTTGTGCAATGGAGGCTGGTGGTGGTGGTGGTTGGTGGTGGTGGTGGTTAGTGACAGTAGTTGACTGTTGTGGAGATGGTTGGTCGGTGGTATCAATGCATCTAGAATTTTTACATGTCTAGATATCGAGATTCCTGAGGTGACAGATAAATTGAATATTGGCATTCTCCCAACCTCTTGGCAAAAAAATTATATATATCAATTGGATCTATGCAATTTTCTTATTTTCTTCTTGAAATATGTGCACCAATTGCATATTTGATATTTTACTAAAAGAATCATTTGAAGCGAGAAAAGAAACAAAGAATCTGCAAGAGGCACATATATTTTGTTCGCCTCGACTGTATGGTGTTTACTGATTTGAAGTGATTGAGAATTAAGGTAAGATTTTTCTTCCAGTTGCTAGACTATGCAATGATAGAATCAGGCAAGTTTAGGATGTTGAATGGCTCTTTTTAAGTTGAATCTAGGATGCTGAATAGCGTGCCATTGACTTCAATTATTCTTCCTTAAGAGTTTGGTACTAGGGAGTTTGTTGCATGAGAAGTGGCTAATATTAATTATAGTAAAGAAGTAGCAAAGGTTGACACAAATATTCTTTGTTTTATGTATCTCATGATTTCCTCTTCTATGGTAACTTGCAGATCAATCGCACTCAAAGTGACTTTTCATCTTACAAGGCTCGTGCTCACGCACTTCTTCAGCGAAAGGATGCTGAATTGGCTGCTGCTAGAGACACGAACAACTTAAAGCACTGGAGGAAGCATTGAAGGTACATGCTTTCGGTGTAACTAGTGAAATGCTTTGGCTGAATAGTTTACTAAGACATTAAAAGTTTGCTCTTTCAGGAAGTGGAGAAAGAGGTAATGTCAGTCTCTTCTGAAAGGGATAAAGCCCTTCAAGATCTAAAGAACACTTTAGTTAATCATGAGAAGGAACTTTTGGACAGGTAATCTGAGTTTGATGACTTGTTTGATGTTCAGCTGAACACAAATTATACACAGTTTATTTTTGGGGTGCAACATTAAACTCTCAAACATTGAAATGGACACACTCTTTAAGTTCATTTACACCCTCGGGCAAATAGTTTTTAATCTAACTTGTAGTAGTACAGACTTTTTACAGATTTGATTTAGCTTTTTATTTGCTGAGAGAAAATGAATTGACACACTTCTTCATTAAATCATTTCCAGAGATGAAGCTCTCCGTGCTACAGAGCAACGGATCAGAAGCATGGAAATGAAGCTCAATTCTGCTTTTTCTGCCCACCAAAAAGAGAAGGAAGCATGGGAAATAAGCCTTCAAAATGTAGAAGAAACATGGCGATGTAATTTTTAGGATGATATAGTACTTAGCTTTCTATTTATGAATTGCCATTTATTCAGCTTCCAAATGGAAAACTAATTTTAGATACTGTTTTGCAGTGAAATGTGATGCATTTAAAGCAGAGAGTGTGGTTACCTCTGGTGATAATGTTCAAAAGAACTAGATGACCTCAAACAAAGCTGTAAAAAACTGAAGGTGTGATTTATAATCATCAATATGATCATAACACTTTTTAGTTTGGTGACACTGAGTTCTTTAACTTGTAGGAAGAGCTTGATTCTTTTCGTGACCTTGCTGATAAGATGATTGAGGAGAAGGACAAGAAATCTCTAGACTTCTAGATGATAACGAGAACCTTCGCCACAAACTTCAGTCTGAACTTTTGTAAGTGTGGAGCAGTCCCCAATCACCTATTCATACTGGTCATTCATGAATCTGCTTGAGCAATGCACCTATTTAACATGTGTTTAAGCATTCTTTTAAAATTGTGATTTTTCTTCTGCAAATATCAGGCCGATCACAATGGCAATTCCAATACAGGTATGAAGATTTTTAGTACCTTTTAGCTCATTCTACAGTTTAAAATAATATTCTTTGATAGCTACTTCAGTGACTAATATTGCTCTTTGAAATGATTGTACAGTATATGACAAGCAGGATCATCTGAATTCGACTACCTCAGCTGCTGATCAGCAGATTCTAGTATGGACAATTTTCTAGTTACATTACTGTGCAATATTTTCATCAGTTACTGCAAAGGGGAAAAAGAAAACCAAAGAGTGAGACAGAGATTAGAATAAGTGGCAACAGTAACTCAAACATGGTCTGGCATGCTTTATGCTTTATACGTGTCCTTTATCGCCCTAATATACACCATCGGGACACCTTTAGCCTCCAAACGCCTCCAGAGAACGAACATCCCTTCGGACTTTGTCATAGACCTTTTCAAGGTCAATGAACGCCATATGAAGGTCCCTCTCCCTTTCACTATACTTCTCCACCAATCTCCGCACAAGATGGATGGCTTCAGTAGTCTAAAGCCCCAGCATGAACCCAGATTGATTCTCAGAAATGGACACTCCTTTCCTCACCCTCATCTCATCTACTCTCTCCTAAACCTTCGTAGTGTGACTTAACAATTCAATACTCCTCTAATTGTTATAGTTTGGATATCACCCTCGTTCTTGTACAATGGAACCATTGTACTCCACCTCAACTCGTCGAGCATTTTTTTCCGTCTTGAAAATAGCATTAAACTACCCAGTCAACCACTCCACAGCTGCGTTATCTGTTATATATATGAAAGAAAAAAAGTAGTCTTTGAAGTTGAGTCGAAAAAGAATATATGGAAATTGAAGTTGTCTCTGGACATGCATTTAACTTGGGAAAAAGTTGAAATTTTGTGAATGGATATGGGTTTTCACTTAAATTTTAAAAATTCATCTTCACTTTTTTTCCAGAAAATCAGTCCAATGTATAACCAAACAATGTTTTGAAAAAAAATATGAAAAAAAGGAAAAAGAATCCGTGGACAAGGCTCTCCGTAGTTAAGAACATCAGTTTTTAGCATTCTGCGACTCCATTTCTGTCTTACTAGTCAATGTCACTACTTAAAACCTCTTGACGCTTCAGGTTTTGGCGAGACAACAAGCACAAAGAGAAGAAGAGCTTGCTCAGTCACAACGTCACATTCTAGCCCTTCAAGTAAGTTTTTTGCTTCGAGAACATCAATATTCTTATGAGATAGTTCCCTCATTAGAGTCTAATGTCTTGATTCAGGAGGAGATAGAAGAGCTCGAACGTGAAAATCGTCTCCACAGCCAGCAGGTATGTCTTTAAATAGAATTCATGTGTCTGTCATGGCTAATTCTCTTCTTTCATGGGGACTGGAGGGTGGCTTGAGTTGTTTATCCATGGGCATAATGTTTGAGTGGGCTTAGGCAGCTGGTTCTTGGCTTAGACAATCATATGCTTTGCTGTCCTTTTACTCGGACATCTTCTGATTTGTATTCCCTTACAAGTTTGCCTTAATGAGTGCAGGAAGCTAAGTTGAAAGAGGAGCTTAGGAACATGGATAGATCACAGAAGAGGGAAGGGGTAGATCTGACGTATCTTAAGAATGTCATTTTAAAACTTCTCGAGACAGGTACCTTTTCAGTGTTGCAGTGAAAAGGTTTAAAATTTGTTCCCTGTAGTTGAATTAAATGCTTCCGTAGGAAATTATTTACATCATAATTTGCTGGTGATAAATATTTCACAGGTGAAGTGGAGGCTCTATTACCTGTGGTTGCAATGCTTCTTCAGTTCAGTCCTGAGGAGGTGAGTTCTTGTTTCCAGTAGTAAACTACTGTTTTCATTTCTAAAATATTGGTGATGGGTTATGACAATATATCTCAGTAATATTCATGAATCTATTAGGCCTACTCCGTCAAAATAAATACATTAAGACTTGTTGTGACTTGGTACCTTTTAGCTCATATGGCATGAGCAGGTGTATGTATTTTCACTGCAGGTATAGAGAACTTAATTAATCATCTTAATTTGCTATTAATTGCAAAATCTGGTTCTATCAAATGATTAGAAATTAAAAATGTGCTATAACTTTATTAGATTTCAAATAAATTTAATTGGAAGGCATATGCATACAAACCTTTTTGTATTTGTCGTTCTCATGCTGATATCTGTTGATTATCCTATGTCAATAGTGAGTAAATATATAGGAGTGTAATATAACCTGAGACCCTCATGAGTTTACTCATGCATTTGTAGATGCGGAAGTGCCAACAAGCCTATCGCTCTTCTATAGAAGCTCAAGCCAGCCCAGCAAAAGATACATCAGGATCTGGGGGCTCACTGTTTTCTAGATTCTCGTTCTCTTAACAACCAATGAGGGCTGCAGAGATGCTTCCCAAATGTTGTCTAATCCAGCTTCAGTAGATTGGATAGTCTAGAGCAGACGTGGAAGGAGAGATACAGAGGAGGAATTTTTTGTGTTCCTTATGTAATTAACAAAGAAATGCCTTGTGCAAAGAATTTTCTTTTTGTTGTATAGAAGTGATGCAAAAGAAGAACAAAACACAAAAATGAGTAGGCATCCCTTATCGTTCTTCACATGATATGTATACCAAAGGTATTTCGTTCTCCCTTTTTTGTTTAATTGGGTGCAAAGATAGAAGGAAGAGCACATTTGTTAGAAATTGTAAAATTTTGGTAGCAAATATCGTGCAAGGAAATCAATTGAACGTGATGACTTCTTCAATACTGTGAAGCTTATTAAAAATAACATCTTTACAAAGATATATATTTACCCTATTTTGGCCTCCCAAAATCTCAGAGGAAAAACGATGATCTCCAAATAATTATACAAGTTAAATAGAAAAGGAACTTGAAAATATTCCTTCAGTATGTATAGTTGGAATTTCTAATTTGAATTGCAATAGATGTGATAAATATTAAATACCCCCTGGACTAAAAAATTAGAGTAAAATCGTATGCTATCTTTAGCCAGGCAGTAAACATGCCACTTGGTGAGACGCAATCTACTTTCCATTTCTGTGATCGGCAACCAAGTTATCTTACTTACCCCTTGGGAGTTTCCATCAACATTGCTCACAATGTTTTTTTTTTTTATTTCGACACTGAAGGCAAGGAAGTTGGTCTTGAGTTGTTAGTATTTAAATAACTAAAATCAGGAAGATGCAAACAACTTGGTTTAAACTTGTAGACTACATCTTAAAATAGGAAGCATTCACAATAGCACGTCACTTGTAAAGTTTACTAGTTGAGGTTGGTGAGATAGACAACTATTGGTACTCTAATGTTATTAGTATTTGACAAATAAGTTTACTAACTTGAATTTAGTATATTAAACCTCCAATACACTATTTAATGATGGTTAACTTTAAGAGGCTGAGGTTTGTAACTTATTCCAACAATATACATTTATCTTTCTTTTATGTTCTTAAAAAAAGTAAAGCTAAGTTCTGAAACACAAATAATTTGTCGTGATTCTCTTTTACACGCCCTCCCACCAAACAAAAATATTTTTTTAGAGGCTTGGCACTTACAAGTCAAACAGAGTTGAAAACAGGGGAATCTCAAAAGTGTGTTGCTCTTTCATCAACTAAGAAGAAATTTCAGCCTGCTTATTCAACCATATTGCAATTTTTCCTCATAAAGTAGAGAGAGTGCTGCTCAACAATGAACCCCAAAAACAGAAAGGAAATACTTTTTCATTAAACTTCTAATAGGACTAAGTAATAGTTTCCATATTTCTAAAAAAAAACTCCTACAAGTACACAAGAATCAATAAGACTAACACATGCTCAAGTGTTGTCATTCAGACTCTCTCTCAACTCAAATAAACCAACAGAACATAAAGGCACAAAAAGAAAAGAAAATTATAAAGGTTTGCAAATATTAAAATCCAAAAGCATAGAACAATATAGTTTTAACCATGCTTAGCTTGGAACTCCTTCATGAAAGCAACCAACTTTTCAACACCAGCCAAAGGCATAGCATTGTATATTGAAGCCCTCATTCCACCAACAGACCTATGTCCCTTAAGCTGCACCATCTTCTCACCAGCAGCTGTCTTCACAAACTCAGCTTCTAATTCTGGTTTAGCCAATGTAAATGGCACATTCATCAAAGACCTCACTGATTTCTCAACTGGGCACCTGTAAAATCCATTGCTAGAATCAATAGCATCATACAAAATCTGAGCTTTCTTCTGATTCTTCTTCTCAACCTCTACTAATCCACCTTGATCCAACAGATCTTCAAACACAAGCCCACACATGTAAATACCATAACAAGGGGGGGTGTTATACAATGAATTGTTCTCAGCATGGATCTTGTAATCCAACATCACAGGTGTACTTTCCTGTGCATTTCCAATCAAATCTTTCCTTATAATCACAATGGTAACTCCAGATGGACCAACATTTTTCTGTGCACCAGCGTAAATGATACCAAATTTAGAAACATCTACTGGTTTTGAACAGAAATTGGAGGACATATCAGCAACAAGAATGGTTTTCTCGTTAAGGGGTGTTGGGTAATCTTTGAATTCAACCCCATGAATAGTTTCATTGGCGCATAGATGCAAATACTTGGCATCTGGGTTTTGTACCAACGAATCAAAATTCGGGATCTTGGTGTATTTTTCCGATTTGCCACTCCATATGACATTGGGTTTGCTGTATTTAGCTGCTTCTTTGTAAGCCTTGTCACCCCATGAACCGGTGACGATGTAATCAACGGCGTCATCCGGTGAGCAGATGTTGAGAGGAATGGCGGCGAATTGGGTGGTGGCCCCACCTTGAAGGAAAAGAACGGCGTATTCATCAGAGATATTAAGAAGGGTTCTCAGATCTGATTCTGCTTTTTGAATAATGGAAAGGAATTCTTTGCCACGATGGCTCATTTCCATAACGGACATGCCGGAGCCCCGCCAGTTAACGAGGTCGGCTTCGGCTTTTTGGAGGACATTTTCCGGGAGAGTGGCGGGTCCGGCAGCAAAGTTGAAGACCCGATCTGAGGAGGTGGAAGGGGGTGTTTGGAGGGAGGTGGTTGTTGTGGAGGCGGCAGCGGAGCAGGAAATGGACATAGATTTGTATGTGGAAGTTAGGGTGGTGGTTGGGTGGGAGTGGGTGGAGGGGAAGGCGGCGATATGGGTGGAGGATTTGAGGGTTTGGTAGTTGTGGCGGGTGGTTTTGTTGTTAAGGAGGAAAGATTGGGTGGTGGCAGCTGACATAGCCATGGCTGCAGATTGTTTGTTTGCCTTTTTCTTCCCTTTAGAGACACTGTGTGTAGAGAAGGTTGGGCGATGCAGGGGAAAAAGGAGAAGTTGGTGTGTTATTTATACAGCACTAGTAGGGAAATGTGGTAAATTTGACACACATTATCGTTTGGTAGTCGGATAAGAAATAAGACCCAATTTAATTTGATATTGAGTTTTAAAATTAAAAAAAGATTTTTGAATCTTATGATATTAAAATAAAGTTAGGTCAAATATATAAAATTGTTCTTTGATCTTGTGGCCTTAAACATGTCAGGTAGAATGTTGAAATTAAAATATTACAATTATTTCTTTTTAAATAGACTAAATCATTTTTTTTTAAACGAAGAGAGTAACTAATGAATGTTCGATAGATAGACAGGAAATAACTCATTTATATACTCCTATAAAGTTGATACAGAGTTTAATTGACGATTTTAAAACACATAACTAATACATTATACATGTTTTAATTATGAGTAAATTTATAAATTATTATAGTTATATGAATTTCTAAATTATCAACCAAATGTAGTAGTTATACGAAAATAAATATATGAATGACTTATTTCTTATCCAACTATCAAACAATCCATAACTATATAACTCTAATCACTTACCAAACGACCTTTAAGGTTGTGTTTGGTACAAAATGAAATGTTTTATATGAAAATATTTCTTATTATTTTATTTTCTAATATTTGATAATTCTTTCATCAACAATAAATGATGTTTTAATCTTCTTTTTTTGTATCAAATTAAGTTGCGATTGATCTTATACTTTCAAAAATATCCTATAGTGAGTCCCTACTCCCAAATCAAATTAACATAGTCAACTAATACTTCTATAAAGTAGATTCGGGGTTCTTCTTTAGTAATTATGGAATAGAAGATTCCCACTAAATGCTACTAATATTATTATATTATTAAATTTTAGTAATACATTCAAATTTTTGAATAACTAGATCTAATAATATGCTTCTAATTATTTTTTAAAACATATTTTACAATATAATATAAATCAAGTAATGTATTCTATTCTGGTAAAACTTATCAAATTTTGTTCAAATACATATAATTAGCCCAATTGGTTAAATTTTAAATTTATTAAATACATCGATGAGTCAATTTCTATATAACCCAATTAAATTATTTAGAATTTTGGATCAATTTGGCACATTTAGGAGTTTATGTAACTTAAATTGATTAGCAAGAACTTCACGAAATATGTATCTTTTTTTCCTAAATTGATTCAACTCATTATAACTTAAATTAAGTTATGAATCCTTATTTACTCATTTATGGCCTGTCCAAATGTTAGGAATAAACGCATTGCCGATTAGCAACAAAAGTGCTTTTTTGTTCTAACACCACATAAACCCAATGTCATTTACTTATTCACTTTTTCATTTAAAAAAGTATGTCTTATCTATCAAGATTAAGAATGGAGGAGTCTTTTTGAAACTTTGTACCTAATATTTATAATTTCTTCAAAGTAATTTAAGAATAAAAAGGAGAAAACAATATTTATTCTATTTTGATTTTGTAGATCGGTAAATATTTAGGGAAAAACTTTTTTAATAATGTAATAAATAATATGGAACAAAGAGAGTATAATAGACTTTTTTTGAAACTAAAATATAAAATTTAAAACGGCAGCCGAATTTAAAAAGGTCACTTTAACCCTTTTCACTACCCATTTTATAATGCCTCATGTCAAGAGGGGATAAGTAACTGGAGGACCCAAAAAGATAGGTGAAATACTACATTTTTAAAAAAAATATTCTAATATTTGATAATTGATATTTATATTAGAGTTTTAAATTTTGTGATTAATGATGAAACAATCTCACTATTATATTACGAGCGATTTGGCAAAAAGCAGGTGGAATACTAAAAAGTCTTATTAGTGTTCCGGTGACAAAAGTAGGGACCAATTTTCAGTGAACACTTCTTTATTACGTGAATGCAATCAAAATTATGTACTAATTGATTATACGAAAAAAATTACTATGAAGTATGATTTGGCATTATGACAAGAAAATGTGTTTGGTGTCAATGTATTTGGCATATTAGGTCAAATTATGAAACAAATTATATTTTTTTTGGCTATACAAGATATAATATATGACATGGATTCTTTTACACTAGATAAATTTGAATAAAAATTATTTCAATTTTAATATATTTTTAAAAGAACTATAAGAGAAAATAAGGATATTTTTATTATTTTATTTCAAAATATTATTCTATGCTAGGTGCTTTCTTAAACTAAAAAAATAATTCAGTGAGGTTGGTGAATGGTGTCAAGTATAATCTTGATGGCGAGGCACATTAAGTCAAGGAGCAGTGTATTAATAGTAAAACCTTTATTAAACTAACTTTATTATAAGTGACGTATGAGGGGAAAAATAATAAAGCCCTATTGATTTGTTAGATTGAACAAGTAAATATAAAAATAATAAGCAAAGTATAAATGAAATCGTGGGGAATAAAAAAAAAAGTATATGGCCAAATGGAATGGAGGGAAGAAGCGACTTGGGCAATTGGCAGGTGCTTTTAACATTTGTATTGTCCGAGTGGTGTAGTGACGGAATTGCTTTACCTTTTAATCAAAGATTTTGAATTCAAACTTCAGATATGAAGAAAATTATATTAAGAACGTTATCTCCTAATGGTCATCCGAATTTAGTTGATGCTCCCATCACACACAGGATGGAGAAAAAAAAGAAGAAAGAAGACATTTGGTCTTCTTTTCTTTTTAGAATATACTTAACACAAAAATACTTGTCCTCCAAGCATTTGTTTTTCTCATTTGACAGGGCATCACAGCCCACAAATGGACGCGCCCTTGTGAACCAGCAATTCCTGGTCTTTTTTGGTTCCCACCTGTTCGATATCCAAACTAAATCCGAATTCATATCGGAAAGTCCGAAGAGTAGCACTTCCTAACAAAGGCGGAGAGAGTCTAACCCGAGGCCTTTGGTCAAGGATGAAGGAGTAGTACTTACTTACCTCTCCTCCGTCACAATAGTAATGGAAAAAAAAATCCAAGAGAGCACAAGCAAATTCAATAAATAACCAACTCAATAAGCAAAAACCACTTTGAGAAAATTGTGAAAAGTTTTGACTTTTTATTTCTGTTTGTAAATGAAAAACTGTAACTCCAGGCATGTTCAAATGTTGAACAACAATGAACTCTATAAAAATAAAGAAATTCCCCGGGGCAACCACAGTTGCTAAAAGTTATCTCGTTTCCTATAATTCTTTCTCCATTACCCCACAAATATATCCCCAATTGCATATAAAGTTAGTAATAACTGTACATGCCCCTCTTCTCCTCTATTCTTGTGTCTGCTGCACAAGAAAATGGGCAGGCTCACACTTGGCTGCATACCCAAATTTCGATATGCTGTATTTCCTATGTACCCCTGTTAGCTTCCCTGTTGCTGCCTTCTGGTGGTAGCCAACAATCGATCTCGAGCACTCCCTAAACAGCAAGAAAAAGAAAAAAATAAGTAACTAAATAAGAAGAGCAAGGTGTGCTGAGGGTTGGAAGATTGGAGTTTGTAGACTTACAGAAGTTGATCTTCTGAGTAAGTTGTGTGCACCTCGCATGTCTTGCTCCACTGCTGAACACCGTAGAGTGTGGTCTGAGCTGTATAAATTGCTGCAGCAGCTATGAAGGATGGTGGAAACTTGAGCATTTCATACTCCACCAGGCAAAGCTCAACCAACATGAAGGACAGCAGCTCAAGCTGTTTAAAGCCATGAGTAAAAGTTAAGAGAAATATCAATAATGTGTTCGTTACATGTAAAAACAAGTATAGTACATTCAGAACTATCAACTACTAACCTTCCTATCACATTGAGCAGCCTTGAGATATCTTCGCATAAAAACGTATGCAGTTGGGACAGACATATTAAACTGCAGTGTATTGAGCATCATGCTTTCCTGATGATATGGAAAAAAAAACGTATTTAGTTATATACTAAATGTAGAGCTAAGTATACTAATTACAGCTATATTATGAGACGAGAGTTTACCATTTCAAGAACCTCCTTCCTTGTATAGGCTTTGTCCGAAATTAACACCAGATCCTCCACCAGTGGAGCACAAACCTCCTCATACTTGCATGCTAGTAACATTGCAACCAATCCAACAAGCTGGAGCTTCTTTCTGACAATACCTTGCTGCTCCAAGAACCGGTCAATCAAATTGACGGTCAGGAACAACGTCTCTTCCCTGAGCTCAAACTTGTGATGCACCTGTTGATCAGAATGAGCAAGTATTAATTACTATACTTTGAAGAAATTTATCAACTTAGCAGAAGGGAAGATTTACTTTACCTCAATTAGCCAGTCGATCAAGATAGACCGCATTCTCTCGTTGATGTCAACCTGTTGTGCCATATAGTTTGGAGAAGCACAGCTATAAACCTGAATATAATGGACAATGATTTAATCATTCCCAAACACATACATTGACAAACTTCAACTCATAAACATAGATGCTACTACCATTTGAAACAAATAAAAGCAACTATAGGATCTATCCTAGTAAAGTTGTATAAACAGTGTAAAAAAAGGTGTGATATGTTAAAATCAGTGGAGATTCAAAATGTATCACATAACCTTGCTAAATTGAAACTCACATCAGACAAAGCTATAAACATTTAATTAAGCAGTTAATCTTATGAATTAAGGATCTATGAAACTGTCAAGTTACTGAGCTAAACTAACCTCCATTGTTCTGTAGTTAGCAAACAAATCTCCCACATATTCAACAGCTGCAAGATGGTTCTTTGCATCATCACCATCGATATCTATTACAGCCTCCTCAAAGATATCCTCCATTTCAACCTCCTGAATAATTAATGTATGTCTTTAATGATCAGCTCATTAATTAAAAACATATACATTAATATACTAGTATTAATTAATGAAAGTTTAAAGATAGCATTATTTTTGTTACCATTTGATCCTTTCCCTTTGACATTTTTTCTGTTTGCTCCAAAGACATAGGGACAGGCTTATCATTAGCTGCCTCCATATCATCCTCCCAAACGCTGAAACTTTCAGCTGCTATCTTAGGTTTCTTGTTTTCCTGTTCAAAAAAATTGAAGATTATTAATGTCCCAAAGTTGTTTATCTGAGTGATCTACAAAGATAAAGTCCAATTCATTAAAAGCTTGTACCTCTGAGCTGTGTTTCTGGGAGCTAGCAATTTGTGCTGCATATTTCCTTCATTGACAAATTAAGTTTTATAAGTATCAGTTTATTGAACATCAAATGCAAATTCAAAATAAGCAAAACAAAGATCGAACAACAACAACATACACAATGTAATCCCACGAGTGGGGCAAAAAACAAAGATGGAGCAACATTCTAATATTTTTTAATGTCTTACCTAGTGATGGGTCGATGACCATGAACAGGATGATTCTTGTCACAGATTCCATTTTCACTGAGAAAAACAAGAAAAAACAGCAAAATGAGCTAAAGAACTAGTAACAAAAAATGGTAAAGACTCAACAAATGCTCAAGGATTCTAATCTAAAAGATTAAAGGTGAAGATTAATTACTCAGATAATCCTCTCTTGTTAACAACACAAGGATACCCCTGACCACCCACTAGATTCTGATTAATCGCGCCCAAAACCCTTCGGTTGCTTCTTGTTTCCATTCCAACAACCTTTCTGGTAGCCATTTCAGCCCCACCTTTCACTTCACAATGACAAGAGAAAAAACAAATCAGAAACGCACTTATCACAAACCAGCAACTTTACACATGAAAAAAAAACAGGATTTTATACCTTGAACAGAAGATGGCTTAATCAAGGCTGGTTTGTTCTCATCAGTGATTGCCATTTCTTTTTCTTGATTACTAAAACCCCCAAATCAAGAATGAAAAAAAATATATATAACTTTTAACCCTCTTCTTCAGTTACCCTCAACCAAGATTGAATCTTTATCAATCTTGATAACTGAAAAACCTCAAATCAAGAATGGAAAAAAAAAATAGAATCTTTAATCCTCTCCAAGATTGAATCTTGATTACAGAAAAAAAACCAAATCAAGAATGGAAAAAAAATGAATCTTTTACTGTCTTCTTCAGTTACCCCCACCAAGATTGAATTCTTTATCAATCTTGATTAAGAAGAACCAATGAAGTAACAAGAGAGTTGTGAAAAAAGTTAAACAAATGGAGAAAAGGGGAGAGAAAGATGGAGAATGTAAGAAAAAAATGGGAATGTGTCTGGTTAAAAATACCAAAAAAAAAACACAACACAGATAGACAAAATCTCATTCTTATATATTCAAATGAAACGGCTAGTAAAAAAAAGGGCCGTTGGATTGAATTAAGCATGACTTTTACAGTCCAGCTAGGTAACAACGGTCACCTAAAAGCTGATTTGTTATAACAAGTAGACGTTGCTTTCAAATTAGTGTAAGAAATTAGTTAGTAGTAGTGTAATAGTAGTATAATCTTAATTTTAACTTACTATAATTAAATGTTGAACTCATTTAATAATATCTAACTTATTGAGATTTGCACTTTTAGAAGACCCATTCTATACGCTCTTGCCCACTTTACACTTTTGGGCTAGGGCTCCACTTATTTTGGCTCCTCTTGCTAGTAGTTTCAAGAAAAAATTATGAAACTTTTTATGGAATGTGACAAAAAAATATGAACTAATATTGCACTAAAATTTGTGTGTGAAATGACTTGTACCCTTTTCCTTTATTTGTCTATGTTTTAGTGTTAGGTGAAGATGTGCATGTTACTTATGATTAGTTAATTATTTATCCGTCCATTTTTACCTGTTCTATATTAATCTGACACATTTCAAAAAATAGAGTGACAAATAAAATCATAAGTATAATAAGTTCAATATTTAAAAAACGACTTTACTTAATAACAAGGGTAAAGTAGGATTTCAGTAATAAATTATCTCTTACTTATGTATAGTAGACAAGTAAAATGAACAGAAAAAGCTAGTTAACTTTTATTGTTTGTAGGCACTTAGTAATTGATTGAGATGTTATTTCAATCTTAATTGTGTGTAATACATTATCTAGTAGTTTATGAAAACTATTACGGCTAATGATGATTATACATGAGACTTACTAAAGACAAACGCATTAACATTATTAAAAGTGTGTTTATTACTTATTACTGGTTAGTTAACTATTCTTTGTTGTTCGTACGTAATAATAATGATTTGTCAAAATGTATTTAGAATTTCAATCTTTATTATGTATAATAATAGTAATGTACTTATAACACTTATGCATTGGATGAATTGCACATAATTATTGGCTTACGAAAGACAATCCCATTACCTTAATTGAAAGTCATGTGCTTATTACTCATGATTACTTACGTACTACTAGTTAGTTTTTGTGGTTCGTAACGTAATTGATAAATAACTTGTTAAAATGTATTTATAATTTCAATCTTGATTATGTATGATATGTTATTATCTAGAAATTTATAATAACGTAATTATAAACTTGTGTAACTTTAAAATAAAACAACATATGTACAATTATTGTGACATTGAATTACGTAATTGAATAGTGTTTGCATAGGTATATTATGAATTTCTTTATACAAAATCTAGAATTTTATGACAACAGAATCACGGTAGTAACTTTTAAATGATATAATCTTACTGTATAACTATTATGACATTAAATAAATTATACAGTAAACACTTACTAAAGACAAGTGCATTAATTCAACCATGCTTGATATACAATATTTAAAATTGAATAATCTAATATAAAATATTTTCTAAGTAAGTTCCAAGGACCTGTTACAAGATATCCGTTGAAATTTATGACAATATGGTTCATAACTGATATTAACTTTATTAAATGTGACAACCCATTATAATTGTTACACCACAAAGTTAAATAATGTCAAATTAAATTTTATATTGACTTGAACCATGTTAACGTTATTGAAGTTGGCTTGTAAATTGAATTGAGATAAAATAGACAACTCATTTATGTGTAAAATTTAATTTTGAAACTAGATAAATCACACATAAAAAAGTTAACATTGAGAGTTGATTATCATGAAGTTAAATAGATTTGCAACCTTAATTGCAAAATTTAGGAATATTAAAGAAGTCAAATAACGTAGCTACGTAATTATAAGGTCAAGCTATCTATGCAGAAACGGAAGATAAAAAAGATTTATTTCATTTTATTTTTAAAAAAAAAAAGAACTTGAATTCATTAGTTAATACTCAATCTGTTTCTATTTATTTGACTAGTTTTGGAGTATGAGGATCAAAGTCACTAATGTTTAATGCAAAGTCGGACAAAAGATTTTCATAAAAATAAAAGTATATATTTAGAAATTATATAAAGAGTACTGGTCAAAATAATTAATAATTGAAAATATTATGATCAAAACTCAAAATAGATACTATTTGACTCTCCAGATTCGAATAATAACTAAGAAAATAAAACTTGAAATGCTAGCATTAATTGAAAAATCAACGCACTATAAATTGCTAGAATTAACCAATACTAGCCTTACCAATTCTTAATTCGAAATTCAAATCCTAATTTTAACTTTATATTGATGTAAGAGTAAATGAGAAAATAAAATTCAAAATGTTATAAGCGAATAGTTTTCCCCTTAATCTTATCAATTAGATAGTTGCAAAAGCTTTTTGCATTAATTGTGTAGCACAAAGTATTTTAAAGGCAAGGTTTATGACATTACTTTTTAAACAATATAGAATTTTAATATTTCAATCTACTTATAAAGAATAATATTTACCATTAGTATTACAAAACAAACATGAAAGAAATCTCTCTCCGGCGCTTCTTAAGTTAACATATACCAAAAAATAAAAATAATTATTTTCTCTGATTTATTTTATTTATCATACTTTCTTGCATGTTTCGTAATAAAATATTAATTAAAAGGATAATGTTTACTCTTTAATTTCAATTTAATGCTATTCTCTTTTACAACACTTTGAATCTCTCTCAATTTATTGTGAAGTAGTGGAGATCGAAATAAATAATCAATTATATCTTAATTTTTAAAATAATTATTATTTTTAATAAATACGATAATTAAAATGGATCAGAGGAAGTAAAATGAGCATAAATATGGAGGTTGTTCATAAACAGAAAGCCATAAACTGTTTTACTACCGCGGATTGTTTTTATATGACATTTTTATTAAAATAGTCGGTCTATTATATTTATCATTTCATAAAATCAATACATATATGTCATTCCTATTTTACCATCCTTATGAGTTATTTAGTCTTGAAAATATATATTTGACCAACATAATAAACTAAATATATAATTCATGTTCATTGACCAAATTAATTAATCAAAATAAATTAATTTATATTCATTAATTAAAAACTTAACTTAAAAAAATTAAATAAGAGTAAAATAATAAATTCACTTAATTTTTTAATGGATGTGAAATTTAAAATAGTGGCATATTAATAAAAACATTGGGAGTAATTTAAAATCACTGTGCGCCTTTTGGTCTGCAAGTGATTTATGAAATTTACTACTATTAATTATTGTCTTATATGAGTGCATATAATTAGTGTAGCAGGCATGTTCCGACATGCTTTATAATGTCAATTTTTAAAGTGAATCTCCTCTGCATGATTGAATTAAAGTTATCATCCAATGATTTTATACGTGAGAATGGGGAAATTTCCTTTCTTCTTTTTTGTTTTAAATTTATTTTATTTCTCATTTGATATTTGATATCTAATTAAGAATTTAATTAATTTGAATTCGTATTAAAAAATCTCACTTTAAAAGTGTCTTTATATCCTAATTAGACACTAGGATTTTCAAAAAGTTCAACTATAAGGTAATATTCTATTTTATATTCAAATTCCTAACTCGAGAGAAATACTTAATCCGAGTGAAAAACTTCCATTATTTTCAGTGAGATGTGAATCCTCATCGTCTCAACTGTACTTTTACTCCTTTTTTTCTTTTCAAAATGTAATCCTCACCTATCACCTACTTGTCTTCATTAACTCTTAACAAGAGCCAAATTCTTAAAATATTTTCTCCCATAGTTATTCCGTACATTGGAAAATTTGAAAAAAAGTGTGGAATAGGTTCTGACAGAGTCTGAGAAATTAAGGACCATGTGTGCATTTGGTAATCTGTTAAAGGCACGTGACCATTTATTCTTCTTCCTCTTCCTCCGTTCAACAATAGTTCTATTATTTTAAAATATCCAACAATGCTCGTCCACGGTATAAAATCAATAGATAATTTTACACTTATAGTCATTTCCCTATTGCATTATTCAAACATTGCATTTATTATATTTAAAGGATGATATAGTAAAATTACTCTTCTATTTATAATTTTTTATGAAGTATATAAAATCAATAACAAACAACTATTGTTGGACAGAGAGAGTACTTTATATTTTGCCGTTGGTATTATTATTTTTTCATAGCAAAAGCAAACAGTAAAAATTATAATGATAAGAGGGGGATAAAATGAAACACTGAAGACAGCTTACCATGAAATGAATGACAAGAAGATAAGAGAAGAGTACTTCAAACATGAAAATGAAACTACCACTAAAATCGAAGCCACCCAATTGATATGTAATAATAAATAATTACCATGTCACAGTCAAAAAATGGCAATTACGGCTCATTCTATTGCCATGTACATGAGATCTAGACACTCCTATGGTTAAAAAAAAAAAAAAGGGGTAAACAAGGTAAGACACAGCTCTTGCTCCTCTTTTGAAGAGGATATGATTTTACAAGATACAGTTAAACTCACCTCCTGAAAAGATCTGAAAGTGTTAGCTTTCCAGCTTTTGGTTTACTCTTCTCATCCGAAGCCAACTTACCACCCTTCAAATCCTGTTTTCTGCTATGTAGCGACTCACTCTTTTCTTCGTTCTGTTCTTGTGGGCAATCACGTTTCTCTTTCACCTTGTGCTGCTTGGTAGTTGCACCATTGACAACATTGCGTATGAGTTTCAAATGGTTTGCAGAAGTCTGCTGATATTTATCGCCTCCCTTTTGCTCTTTTTTGTGAGACGGCACTGGATGCCCCACTCCTTCAAGCAACATTCTTGTTCCATTCTGTGGCAATTCACTCTGCTCACCCTTACTTTTTTTCTTAGTTACTGCATCCCCGTTATCCAGTTTCTGACTGAGAGATTCATTATCATGCTTCTCAACACCCTTCTCCTTGGATTGCTTGGCAATAACCGTGTTATGCTTCTCATCTCTATTATGTTTAATTTCAGAACTTGCATTGGGATGATGATCATCTTCAGACGCGAACTTCCTTTTCTTGAACTTCACATTTCCACCCATATTCTCCTTCGGAGCATTTTTACTCCATTGAGCATCAACTTTAACCAGGGTATGTTTGATCACTTCACTGACTGGAATGACCCCAGGAGCTATCGTATCAAGGATGACTTTACCGAGAACGAACCTTGTCTCACGCGTTTGTCCTTTCCCAATCAGAGAATAATCTATCTCAAAACTATTCCTCCTCGTTTTGAGAGATCCAACATCTTCTATCAGAACGTCAAAAATTACTTCAACGACCTTCCTCATGTTCCTAGATACAAACACCTGAATATAAAATATCTCATTAAATAGTCAATCAATGTCTACAATAATAATAGAGCATTCACCACTACAGGTTTTAAAAATGATGAACACTTCACCAAGAAATTGACAATTTTTAGACACAGCTTGTTCTAATTTATTCAAAGCACGAAGAAGAATCATGACTAAATAGGGATACTGTTGGCAGAGGAGGAGCTTCTGCTAAATCACCATCTCTTCAGTGTAAAAGCTGAGGTGATTTCCCGATGAATATAACGAGGCGTTATAGATGTGGAGAGAGTGTTAAATTTTAGTCCAAGTGTAACTTGTCCGAAATACCTAGAAAAGTTGAATGAAGGGCATACATTGAAAATGTAACCAAATAAAGAACACTCTTCGACAAGAGTGGGAAATATGACTCCGTCTTGATCGCAAAAAATATTATCACTCCACCTTTCTCTACATGTCACCTTTTTATGACTTCATACGAAGCTCGGGGCTTGGAGATTCCCAGTGATGGTGGGCCATTATGTTCCCTTTTCTCCCCTTAGATAAGAGGGATAGAAAACCGTGGATAATCTGCTCCCAGTGAATATAAAAAACTAGTTTTGCTAAACCAAAAGATGGTCTGATCAGTCAATACTACTTCAGATCCTATGTAAGCAGCAGGGGTTTAAATCGAGTCCGGAGCCTAAAGGGTAAAAAATGTTAACAAATATTCCAAAACGGTATATGAAATTTCTTTTTAACCAAAACGGCAAAATCGCTCACGGAGTAGCGATTTTGTCAGCCGGAAAAAGTAAAATCGCTGCTATAGCAGCGATTTGTTAAATTTTTTTTTATATTTTTTTTTAAATTTTTTTTTAAACAAATAAAAACCTTTTTTTATAAAAAAAAATTTCATACTTTGTTTAATTTTTATTTTTATTTATTTTTTGCTACTTTTTTTTTAAAAAAAAAAGTTCAAATTTGATTTTTAAAAAAAATAAAGAAAGAAAATCGCTCCTTTGGGAGCGATTTTCAAAATAAACTCTTTTTTATAAAAAAATTTCATATGTCGCTGCCTCAGCAGCGACATGTTTAATTTTTTTTATTTTTTACTTTTTGCTTCTTTTTTTTAAACAAAGAGTTTAAATAAAAAAATAATTATTTTTTTAAATCAAATCTTTGCCAAGGCAGCAATTTTTAATTAAATTTTTTATTTATTTTTAAAATCAAATCGAAAAAAAAATTGATTTAAAATCGTTGCCTTGGCAGCGATTTGATTTTTTTAAAAAAAAAATAATTAATTAAAGGCAGCGATTTTATTTAAAAAAGAAAAAAAAATTGTTTTAAACTTTTTTGAAAAAAAAAAATTAAACAAGTCGCTGCCTCAGCAGCGACATATTAAAAAAAATTATAAAAAAAGTTTTTATTTTGAAAATCGCTCCTATTTATTTTTTTTTATCAAAAAATCAAATTTAAACTTAAAGAAGCAAAAAATAAAAAAATAAAAAAAAATTAAACAAGTCGCTGCCTCAGCAGCGACATATTAAAAAAAATTATAAAAAAAAGTTTTTATTTTGAAAATCGCTCCCTTGAGAGCGATTTTGTTTAAATTTTTTTTTTTTTCAAATTTAACAAATCGCTGCTATAGCAGCGATTTTACTTTTTCCGGCTGACAAAATCGCTACTCCGTGAGCGATTTTGCCGTTTTGGTTAAAAAGAAATTTCATATACCGTTTTGGAATATTTATTAATATTTTTTACCCTTTAGGCTCCGGACTCGGTTTAAATCATTGTAAGCGCTCTTATGCAGTGCAATGCACCAGCTTCAAAGAGGTTATAAACGCCTTAACGTCAAGGTATAAACAAATGAGGTGTTATGGAAGATAAGGCAAACTATTTCGACTTTATCTCTGGATAAGTCGTCCAACCAGAACACCTGCAGATCTACAATCTGGGATCCTACCCATTACATTATGACCAAATGTAATATGGAATAGCAAGCACTCAAGAGCTACGAAGGCTCCATTGAAAGCTTAAAAAGAGTGGGAGAAAGGGGACGCATGAGCGTTGGATAATGAGAAAGGTAGAATTGATAGGGACCTAGTGGTCGATACTTTTTCTTTTATACGTAGCATTGGGCAGCGACTCTACTCCTTGAAGTGAAGAATCGAAAAGTCGTTGTTCGTTAGACAAGGACCACATGAGTCCAAATCTCAGTGGAGTTAAAGAAAACAAAAAAACTAGGTGATTTCTTTCCATTCATGTGCCTTGATATGGAGCCTAGAAACTGAAGTAAGTTTACTTACCAAACCAGAGCATGGGGAACCTGGAAACTTGGACATTGCTTCCTGGAGGCTGTCCTTATCAGTCAAAATGTCTAAAGAATTTTGCACTAGCACTGCCAGCTCTGTAACTCTTTCCACAAGCTCATCATCTGATATGGAGCCTTGGGAATCTGGAATTTCAGGTACATAAATAGATGCAGCATCAGAATGTCTTCTAGCAAATTTAACACCTTCCTTCCAATTCCCATGGTACAACACAGAAGCAAAAGTCAGGACGACAAATGCCCCTTGAGGATCATTGATTAGTGCTAGATGAAACGCCAAGAGTGCAACCCTGCTCACATACATCAATCGAAAGGAAAAACATTGTCAAGAATCTTAGTCACTAGAAGCCAATTTCTCAACACTAGCTCAAGCTTGAATCATCCAATAGACTTTCAAAAGGCGATAACACTAGTGAATTAAAAATTAGCAGACCAGTTTGACAGCTATGGTGATAGTGAACTACTAACATGACTCCCCTGGTTTCACAGCGCTGGATGTAGTCAAAATGCACTATAGAACCATGATATACACCAAGCTCAAATCTACCATCACACTCCCTATAGTGTTGAACATACATGAATTCTTCAACACTTGATATGTCCAAATGCTCTTGTAAATGCAGGAACAGAGTAGAAGTACCAATCTAAGATGCATAAAAAAGGATGATCCCAACCTAGGCTTTAGATATAGGAAGGGCAGCACGATGTGCCGTAGAGATAGTCCAGAATGTGAATACAGAGTATAAAGACAAAACGAGGATAGCTCGGTTTCTGTTCCCAATGCTCTCTCTCTCTCTCTCTCTCTCTCTCTTATATTATATAAGCCAGCTAGGTGAAATCAGGAGTTTAGCACTTTGCTTGTGTTGTTTTTATCCACCAAAACTTCAATCTCCTTTTGTTTCTTTACCACATTCATCACTGTATTCAGTGTGAATTTCCTTGGCATGTGAAGTGGAAATGCAAGTTGCCAAAAGGCCCAAAACCAGAAGAGGTGTTCCAATTTTTACTGAGAAGGTGAAAGAAGTGTTTCCATTTGCCAGTGCTTATAAAACAAGTGGCATTCTAGCAGGCCTCTGATTGCTGAGAAACCATAAACAAGGGAGATCTTAAACCAAAAACAACTTACATCATAATAAAAGAGTAGTATAGTACGACCACAAGAGAACAAAATCCCAAAGATGGGTGTTAAGAACTTTACTTCGAAGCATAAAACAAATCAAAAGTTAAAACTCCAAATATTCTACCCTAAGCTATAAAAGCACTGAACCTTCAGTCAACCAAACAGTGATATCTACGGCAAACATCAACACTCGGGACCAAAAGAGAAAGAATACTTTTCCTATAAAGCTATAAGCTATGATGATCAAACAAGATAGGTGAAACCCCAGTAGTTTAGAACTTCTAGGTATATAACTCACAAAATGGTGATAGTTTGGGGGGAGGGGGTTTACATTATTCACTCATATGTAAATACAGCTCTCAAAATGACAGTAAATACTATTAATAATAATAGTCAAAGACAAAAACCCTCACTTTAGGAAGAACAAGACACGCAAGGAAATGAAGTAACATTAATGACTCAAAAACAAAATCCAGCAGAGCTATCAAGACTCAAGCAACCATATTCTGAAAGATATGTCAAATAAAATGGAAAAAGTTCAACCCTACGAGAGAGCTACTGCAATATATGGATTAAGGTAATTGCAGTAATTGTTACAAGGCTGAACAAAGCACCCATCTCAAAGAAAAGAACCAAAAAATATCAGTTAACAAGGCCAGATGTTATACTTAGTTCAAAAATGTATCAGCTTACACAAACTATCTCCACCAATGGCTAGAAATTAACTCAACTTACCACAAACTATCATGAGAAGGTCGATCACAGGTGACTAGTTGATCCAAACTGGAAAACAGTTTCTGCAAAATGTTCAGACCAATAAATTTGATGCGTGAAACACTACTAAAAACTCAACAAAAAACATGCATCAGGCAAAAAGAAAAATATGCCCAGACAAGTGCATGCATGTGCTCACATATGGGGGGAAAAGTCAGACTTCAGGAGGATGCATGGAAACAAGTAGTTCAGAGAAAATATGTACACAAACATGGGAAGAGTTGACATCAAATAAGTGAGGAAGCACATAGAAGGAATTATACAAATTTATGGAGTAGAAAAAAAAAATACAAGATACGAAGATATACCATCAGCATAACAGAACTTTCACTCAACTGTTTGTTAGACTGTTGAGCAAGGTGTGCTGCCTGTAAATGACACATTTAGTCAAGTATAAGCTACTGTCCTGAACCAAAAAATCATGGAAGTCGCATCATACCAAAATGAATGAAACAATATGACATACATGAAATGGTAGCAGCATTCCAAGGATGTTGTATCTCTGAAGTAAAGAAAGAGAAGGCTCTGCAGCTCCATATGAAAGCATATAGTTGACTTCCATCATTAGTCTAGACTGCACAAGAAAAATTGAGGCCATGCAGGAAAAAACGACTAACCAAGAAGCAGTAATATAGAAAGATTTCAGTGTGGTTAGGGATCTTTTTTAGCATCAGGACTGTCAGGTTATGAGAAGGCATAAAAGCATAGAGAAAGCTAAACCTTAGGAGGGTTAAAAGAACAAACAGAGATAATTAAATAAGTTAACAATGGTTTACATGAATTCATCGTTCATACCTTGTTCAATGTCATTATGGACGGTGAGAGTTTGTGCATAGCAATTTCAATCTCCTTTGAAAAGGACAACTTGAGGCGAGCAGCCAGTCTCAAGCCACGCAAGATCCTTGCTGAGGAAAAGAATCCAGGATCAGTTCCATCAAAAATGATAAAAGGAGGGCAGCAGGGTAAGTTCATGCTATGTTGCTAGGTCTCTTCAAAAATGTCAATGGGTGCTTGTCGGATTCTCCAAAAGTAGTGTATTTTGGAGAATCAGACATAAGTGCGGTATCAAAAGTGAAGATTCCACACAACTTAGAGTTCATGTGACTCGTCTTCTATTTTTCAATTCACCAGCCCTACGACCTCCCTCCTAAACTTTTAGAAATGCCTATGGTTACTAGTAAGACCACTAAAAACACTTCTCATGTTCACCTGACATAAGGAATGATGTTCAGTTGGCTCACGATAGATGGAGTCGATGGGATAGTGTTTTCTCAAAGCACATAAAGAATATTTTTTTATGATTGATGGAACGAAGAATATGTCCTTTTCCGTCAAAACTTTTTACCAAACTCTTCAATTCATCCAGTTACCTCCATGGTTATGCCTAATGGCACGTTCACCTCCCCCAATCCACCTAGGGAGCATTATCGCCCACATCTTCAAGCACCACTCTGCCCCTTTACACCAGCACACTTTCTCTCCCCCAACCAAGCAGCACAAGCAACAAAGCCAACCTTTCTCTGATGAAACAATAAGCCCCATTCAAAATATCCATGTTCCTCATTCCTTCCATGGACTTAAAAGAACACCTATCTCATCCCTCCTTTGACAACAGACAAACCCCACTTCAGACACAATATCAACAAGAATGATCCCTCCACCATATATTACTTAAAATACAATCCTGCATTCATGATCTGATACAGAGGGATCCCTTTCTTCACAAACAAGTTATGCAGGAGCTGTAATACAAAGATTTGTATAACAATGAATAATAGTTATTTATCTAATTAGGCGCGTCTATTTTTGGTCAGATATTTGACTTATTGTATTAAATAACTGGACATACTGTGTACAATCTAAAACAAGTACTCCCTCCATTTCAAAAAGAATGACCTCCTTTCTTTTTTAGTCAGTTTAAAAAAGAATGACATCTTTCTTTTTTTGGTAACATTTTAAATTTAGTTTTCCACGTGGCATGTTTAACACCACAAGATTAAAGGGCATTTTGGTACATTTGACATTACTTTAATTTTGGACCACAAGATTAAAAAATCTTATTTCTTTTCGTAAACTCCATGTCAAGGATATTGTTGGATTTAAGACGACGGTTAGTATTAGAAACAAATTGTTACTCAGTTGAAAATCTAATTTCAATAAGAATGGTCTAGGTTGTTTTGGTACATTTGACATTACTTTAATTTAGGACCACAAGATTAAAAAGTCTTATTTCTTTTTCGTAAACTCCGTGTCAAGTCAAACTAGACCATTCTTTTCGAAACGGACGGATTATTAGATTTTAAACTGAGTAACAATTTGTTTCTAATAATAACCGTCGTCTTAAATCCAACAATATCCTTGGCTAACATGTCACTTCTTTGTCATCTTCAAGAACTATATAACAACAACTAGGCTGAATCTCAAACTAGTTGGGATTTGCTATATTAACAAAAAACAACAGGATCAATATGAATGTACAATGCAAGAAATATAGTTCCAATTCTCAAGTCAAGGCGCATCTCTAAATAATTGCACCTACCACAATCCTCTTCAAATGACAAGTGTGCTGGTACTAAAGTCCTTAACTGCATAAATATGACAAAAGACTTCGTAAATACCAAAACACATCAAAATGAGACCTTCACATATTTGAAGTAAAATAATTTCACCTGTAAAGATTTTAAGTCCACTACTGCATCGGCATAATCATAGATTGTATTCACGGACGGATCAAAAAACAAACTGTATCCACAATTTCATGAACACACAAAATGCGTAAAATAGCACGACATATCCAAAAAAAAAATAAGAGATCCAACCAATCACCAAAAAAATAAAGGTCTATAAACAGGAAAAATATATATATAGACTTTTGAACTGTAGACAAGCATGTATAGACTGTCCTTGTAAAAAAAAAAGAACCATGTATAGACTGTAATACAAATGTGTTGCTTTCCACCAGAATAGAGAACTTTGGAGAGGTTCTTCAAGAGAAAATGATTTACATGCAAACAGCCTCCCCAATAATATTGATCCTCATAGTTCAATTGGGATAAGGATTAGCGGAGAGGTTCAAACCAGTCCTGGAAACTAAAACAATTTTCGAACAGAAACCTACATGTCTTTCCGATAAGAATCGAGCTCCTTTTCCTTGCAACATATTCTGTTTATATAACTGCTTCTTTTTATATTATAGTGGCTGTTCAAAAATAAATTTTGTAGCAAATAAAGATTTTAGGAAATTTTAATCTACTACATTTTTAGCTTTTTTTTGTACAATGCAAATGTTCCCTAAAACAAAACTCAAAAATGCATTGGTTTCCAATATCTAAACCAGATCAACAACATACTCGGTTTCAAAGTTACCAAGATAAAAAAAACATACTCAATTTAAGAACAAACACTGCCTAAGGCCATCTTCAGTTCTTCATCTTTATATTACGCCCTGTTCTAAATGATAAGATCAAACTGACAAAATCAAGTGAACCAGTGATCTTGTATAACTGCAAGAAACAATTTGCCTAGCTGCACCTATAATGAAGCCATTTATCACACCAACAACTTCTCATACTTCTACTTCACACCTTGGAGTATCCAATAGTAACTCCAAGTTCCAACTTCTTAACCGGAGCTCTATGCATGGCAATGCTTTCCGATCTCAAATCACTTTTCTTATCCAAAAGGATGTTGATAAAGCTTGATGATTCATCCAAAAGTAGGTATTCAGGTGCATTTATGATGTCATCATGGACCCCACATAGGGAATAAAACACGAGACATTGTAGAAACACCTCCCAAGGATCCCACAAACTGGAAAACACAAGGACATTGTTGCACTACCACCGCATTAGTAAACTTCTCGTGTTATACCTTGTCCCTGTTACTAAATAAGGTTATAATTCTACATTGCAAATAAGCACCATAATAGGTTTCTAGATATTAATTGACGACCACAACATGGATAAATCAAGCATAGCAGTTGACATCATAGAACCTACCTCTACATGTCTGCCACCTCTATGCCACACTGCATTCCTCCATTTTTCTATCAAGACCTTTGCCCACTGTCTATACTCTATAGTTCTGTAATTATTATCTTTTCCATTCTTTTCTAGCATAGATAAATGCAATCACTCAAATAAAATGTTAATGTGTGATAAAACAACAATTTTGTTATGAATTCCAATTTTTCAGCTTTTCTTTGCGCTATGGCTGCCTACATAGATATTCATTTTGGATTAGTGGTAAGAGGAAGCAGACCGGGCATTGGAACCAAGACAAAATCGAGACCACCAGTTGAACTGAACAACCTACGAAGCCTTCCAGATCCCCCTTCACAGGGAGTAATTTAAAGAATAGAAACTAGATTTAGCTCCATTTTCTCAAGGGAACAAAAAATAAAGAGATACCTGTTAACAGTGAAGTCTCGGTGCATGGAATCCTTCCAGAGAATGAAATCCTTCTGATGAAATTTCTTTGGCATTTTAGGAATAGAAAGTTTCCTACTTTCTCCGGTTGGTTTTGCCTTAGTATCAAAACTTGAGACCTGAGAGACAGAAACCCGAATTCTTCACTAATTAAAGTTTTATAGTGTGTGAAGGATGATAACCAACATATCTAGCCACCTAGGAGAAAAAGACTTCAGATATATTGTCTTTCCAATGTAAGTTCAAAGGGAGGTAAGACACCAATGGGAGCTCTTCAATGAAAGTTCTCCTTTTCTTAAAAAATGAATAATTTTAATTAAAATGATAAATTTACAAATAACGATTTCAAAAAAAAAAAAAAAAAATTACAAATAAATTTGAACAGTAAGACTAAACCACTTCTCACTTCTCAAAGCACTTTAGTGATTTTCATTTTATTGCAATTACCTACTTATAACAAAAAGATAAGTATACAAATGTGAAATAGACCATGCACATGCACAGACATACAAGTATAGAATGTGCAACAGATCTATAGCATAAAGCTGCACCAACCTCCACAATAGAACCATTGATATGTACTCTGCATATTGGAAACCGTCGTCCAACAATTATTGCACGATGGAAACACCTTTTTATCTATGACAAATAGAACAGACCGATATAAATATACAATCATGGGGACAAGTAGTTGAAACCAACCATAACTGACTAGTTATTAGGATACTATTTGAATGTATCCTAGACCTGCGGAAGCCTTGCAGTTGTGATAACATCAAAATCTTTTGGTATTTTATTGAGAATTAGATCTCTGACACATCCACCAACCAAGTAAGCTTCAAACCCTGCATATTGCAACTTTTGGTCAAAGGCTAACCTTCACGCAGTGAGATATCTAAATATGAACATGCATGCAAACTTAGTGCGACGACAAGGGTTAAAATTGATCGTAAAGCCATTTACAACCAAGGAAAATGGCTTAAACTAGTATCTTATTTTGTGACTCTTCGTCCAAGCAAACTATAATATATTGGGAACTTAGATAGTGACTATCTTTAACTGAGAAATCCGGATAAACAGCAAAGCATCATATGTAAGTATCACCTCCACTTTGGAGACCCTTCAGAACAGTCCATGCATAGGCTGGTATCATGGAGTTACTTATCCCAAATTCCCTTGAGTAAAGCTTCCTCCACTTTGAGAAGTCAATTTCACCTGCATCATCATCATCACAGATCATAGTATTACTGCAAACCATTGCCACTCCTGAACACGCAATGGAGAAGAAACACCTTGCTCTTTATGTGTGTAGAACATTATGACACTGGACTTAACAGAGGCGCGTTCTTGCTAATATTATGGAATTCATGGCAAATTCTTGTTGAAAAAAAACATCAATTTTATAATGTTCAATACTAAAACATCATGCTTTTTTTTTTTTAATTCTTGAATGTTTATTACAGAACATTCAAGAATACACTTGGCAATAATGACTGCACCAAGAACCAAGAAAGAGATAACTAAAGAAAAAGAACAAGGAAGAATTACCAGTATCAACCAGAGACCCAGAACCCATATTAGCAGAGTGCTGTTCCTGATATTTGGCTTTAGAGTAGGTGTTATGATTAAATTTCTAGAAGAAGGAAATTCAAGAAAATTGTTATAAACTGTTCGACAATTTGCCTGAACGAAATAACTTAGTATAAGAAGAACAAGATAATCAATTTAGCACCTGAAAGGCTTTAAAGCGCGACAGCAAGAAATTGGGTTTGGTTTGTTGGGCTAGCGCCGCCATGAATTTTATTAATTTAAAGAATCATGGTTGACGTTTGAGAGCGGGATCAAGAAAAAGGCGCCTCTTTCATGTCTGGCGACAACAACGTTTGCGGCTTTGATCTAGACATTTAGGTCACACGATCTTACAATTGGGTTAATATAAGCAACCTTTTGGCAAACTTCGATTTTTCGGTTTCAAATTTATGCTTTTTATTCGTACATTCAAATCTTTTTGACAAAATATCTCTACCTAATTTCCTTTTTTGTGTGTGTGTGTTTTTGTTCAAATATACAGAGTAAAAAACCATTTGAGTATTCAAAAATAGTTACATGATTTTATTTTTATTGTCTATTTAAAGTTTCGTTAATTAACATTTTTAAAGAAAGTATTTGAAAGAAAATAAATTTGTTATGCAATTTAATTATTGAAAATGGAGCCAGACCAAAAGCAAAATATAAAAACAATTAATGCTACAAAGAAAATTACTCACAATAGATAGATTGATAAATGAAGATTAATCGTAGACGTTAAACTTATTATTCGTCACCAGGAAAATGAGTTCAAAAATCATCTCTTTAGGTAATATTCTTAAACCAAAAACTCCTCAAATGGTTACACAAGAAGGAATTGATAAGAGACACGTGGGACCAATTTATGAACTATACTATTCTCTTCGTCCGGAATTGTTTGTCATGTTGCGCTAAATTTGATTAATTTTTAAAGGTAAATTAAATTACATTAATTCGATATTTTAAACAAAAAAATTAGATATTCTAAAACTATAACTTACAATTTTTTACATATTAATATGATGAAAAAATATATCTTAACATGTTAGTCAAAGTTTTTATAGCTTGACTCTAAAAATAAAAATTATAACAAATAATATCGGATGGAGGGAGTATTACTCAAATAGTTGGATAGTTTAGCTATAGCTTGATGTTTTATGAGTTTGTTCAACTTTGGAAGGTCAGTTGTGTAATATTTTTCTAGTTTGGTGATTAATACAAGTTCAATTAACAAAAATAATATAATTAATTACAAGGTCTTCAAATAAATGTAATAGAAAAATAATTATAATTAATGATAAAGATAAGATTGATAAATATCTTAAATTAAAACAGTATAATGAATAATTATTATTTGACGAATAGAGTATAATATTATATATTTAGAGTGTGTTTGGTATGAAGGAAAACATTTTTCAATTTTCTCATGTTTGGTTGGGACAAAATCTTGGAAATGTTTTTCAAATTAACTCATTTTCCTCAAAATTAAGGAAAATGACTTTCCTTAAAAAATTAAGGAAAACATTTTTCAAAACTTTCCTCCAATTTCAAATTACATTTTTTTTGGGGGAAAATCAATTTTAAAAAAAAAATATTTTCAATTTCAAAATTTTACTTTTCATTCGATCTCTAACCCCACCACCCCACCACCCCACCACCACCGGCCAGCTCCCCCAAACCCCACCCCTTCCCAAAAAAATTAATTTTGCTTTTTAAAAATATTTTCAACTTCAAATTTTATTTTTAAACTCCTAACCCCCTCTCCCCGGCCAGACCCCCACCCGCCCCAAATCCCCCAAAAATAATTTTGTTTTTAAAAATACTTTCAACTTCAAATTTTTATTTTTTCACTCCTACCCCTCTCCCTGCCCCATCCACCCCACCACCCCCACCCCCACCCCAAAAAAATTGTTTTTAAAAAATATTTTCAATTTCATATATTATTTTTTACTCTAGTAAAAATAAAAGATGTCTCTCAAAAATATTTTTCATTTATAAATTAAACACTAAAAATTATTTCCGGAAAATATTTTCTACTGACCAACCAAACATGAGAAAATAAGTCCAAAATCTACTTGTTTTCCAGGAAAAACATTTTCTAGGAAGACATTTTACAAGGAAAACATTTTCCTCCATACCAAACACACCCTTAATAACAATTTTGAGATAAGTTAAAACAAAATCATAATCTATACATATACATCTATATATAAAAACATTATATGTTATTAAAAAAGTGAACTGAATTTTTAAAGACCGGCATCCAGCATTCAAAAATTTCTCCAAAATATGTCTAAATTGAGGTTTGAATATTCAAACCCAAAGAACATAATTGAACGATCCAACACATAAAGAGGCGGTCTTTGTCAAGCAAAGACAACTTATTCATCATATCAAATAAATAAACTGATAATGCTATACCCTTTTCTCAATTTCTGTATCCTCATATATAAAGTCCTATTTTTAACAAAGATGGAGACACATATAGATCTATTTCTTCTTTGTAAAGTAACTACTCACTTCCTTCTTATTTAATTGTCTCCGTTTTAAATTTTATCTCTTAAGAATATAT
>CM040619.1:73431945-73564007 GCA_022817965.1 Solanum lycopersicoides | reverse complement strand
AATCATCATATTCTTCATCTTCTTTCTCTCTCTCTCACAACACTTCATAATTGCATGCATCCTATAATGGAACCCTAAAACTAGCTATTCGTAAATTAAAACTGGTAAATCAAAAAATGGCTTGTTCTTGTTTGAGCGACGATACTTGGTTCGCTCTTTCTCAAATGCGCACCACCACCACCGCCACCACCTTGCAGGTCGAAGATCCACATATAATCGGACCCAATTCCGCCGGCATGCCCGAGTACCGTTTAGAAAAAGTTTTCCCCGTTTACGCTGTTGGCGTTTCGGAACCCGACCCGAACTTGATCGTCTCTGTCGCTAACACCGCTTCTACTCTTGGTGACCCTATTTGGGATGCTGTCAAGCTCGAAGCAAAGCTTGAGGTCTGTTTTTTCATTCTACTTTTTTACTTCTTCTCTTAACGACTGTGTATTGACCAACCTTTGATGCTTTCACAAGAATCAAGACATGTACAAAGTTTAGACAGATAAAAAAAAAAAATCACGAGTTTGTTGGGATTTGAGCCTGCTTTACACATAGTTTGACCTCAACACAACTGGTTCATTCAAGTTAACAAAGAATCATTTTTTTTTTTTTTTGTGGTAATAGCTGTTCTTGGGATTGGATTTATATCAGTGGTACAATTGCTTAGAATTTAAGTTATACATACTGTGGAGTAATAATTTAATCAGTTGGAGCAAGTTATCCATCCTTGTTTCCAAGTTACCTATTCACATGTGCTATAGATAGTTACTTGTAATTTACTTTAAATTATATATGTTGTTCGGATCCTTCAAAATTTTATAACATGCTATTTTTAAGAGTTGAGCAACATAGCTTTGTAAGTCACATGATAGATTAATTTTCAACACTGATGGCGGTGGATATCAATACTCTATTGTTGGTCTTGGATCAAATGGATGTTTTCGAGTGTCCGGTGTTTGTAAGCTTTCATAGTGGAGTTGATGTGACTATTTGATGGTGGAGTTAATAAAACAAATTTGATTGTTTGATGTGGAGTTCATGTAACAAATTTGATAGTTTGATGGTGGAGTTCATGTAACAAATTTGACAGTTTGATAGTGGAGTTAATGTAACAATTGTTTTCAGCTTTCCATCATCAAGAGAACATGTATAATAAACTAAAAAATCTACTATGTAAATTTAGGTAGCTGGATTTTTCTCGACTTGTGAGTTTTGTATGGATTTAATTTTGTTTCTATTATGCGATCCAGGCAGAGAAGGAGCCAATATTAAGCAGCTTCTTGTACGCGAGTATTTTGACTCATGATTGTTTGGAACGGGCATTGAGCTTTGTTCTTTCCAACCGTCTGCAAAATCCTACACTTTTGGCAACTCAATTGATGGACATATTTTCTGATGTAATAATGCACAATCGGTGCATTCAATGCTCTATTCGACTTGATTTACAGGTTCCCTCGAGATTCCATGAATCTCAAATATATATCTTTATACTTTTTGGCAAGTACTAACAATTCCTTTTGTCCCTCCTCCTTGTCAGGCATGTAAAGATAGAGATCCTTCATGTTTGTCATACTGTTCTGCTCTTTTGTACCTTAAGGTGCTGTCTTTTGGTCTTTTGTTCTATTTAGATGATTACTGTTAATTATTTGTTTTATTTGTTCCCTATCTATTTTCCCCATTGGAACCTAATTTTAGTTCCCCTTCATTTTGTTGAATATTTGCGTACAGTTACATCAACTTCTTTTCTAGACGCTAACACAATTGAGATGCTAAATCCAATGAACTTTTAAAGGAGCCTCATTAAGTTTACCCTTGGTGTTTATTTCTCCTAAATTCTTAGCAAGGCAAACTATCTTTTAGCAAGTCCACTTCTTATCTTATTAACCTCCATGCTTCATATCAGTGTTTCTTTATCACCGTTGATTTATAGAGAGAGGACACACGACAAGAGAATTATGGTTCTCAATCTAGTGAGGATTTTGCTTTTCTGATATTTGATTGCGAATTTTTTAAATCCTGATATCAAAACTTATCTGTTTAGGGTTATCATGCTTTACAAACACATCGAGTTGCACATACGCTATGGAATCAAGGGCGCAAAGTCTTGGCGTTGGCATTACAAAGTCGAGTTAGTGAGGTAATCTAATATCCTCTACTTGGTGATAGCCATCATTGTCATCTTCAATAGCACTGGACCTATTGCTCTATGTTACTTCATTGTGATTTGAAATTGTCACTTCAATACAGGTTTTTGGAGTTGATATACATCCAGGTAATCATTCAGTTTCTCCACCCACTATCTACACCAAAAGATATGGCTTCTGTTCTATTCCTGCTAATTAAATTCTCTCAAGTTACTTTTGTAAAAACTACCAGTCAATTATCTTATTAGTGGATCTGCATCGATAACTATGACTAGGTTATACCTGTGTTTGCCTATAAAACAGCTGCCCAAATTGGAGAGGGAATTCTTCTGGATCATGCCACTGGTGTTGTAATTGGTGAAACTGCTGTCATAGGGAATAGAGTTTCACTTATGCAGGTGAGTTATGCCGATTCCTATACGTTGCGTGTTGTTGTGTCATTTAATACCTATCTTCTGCTTTATAGATTATCTTATTGAGGGAAGGATAAGATAATTAAACTTTTGCTTCATTTTTCTTATTCACTTTGCCTTCAGATTAAAAGATCTAACAGAAATTTGAGTATCATGGCTATGGTAAAATACAAGTATTTATATGCCTGACAACATTTGTTAGAGTTTTCGAGCATACAATGTTAACAAATCGTTGATCAAAAGTTTTCATTGTCTTGTATTAGTACTACTTTTTTTCATTAACTAATAACTGATAGAAAAATTCTGTTATTGTAAAGGCTGGTACAGATGTTTTCCTTTGGAGCTCGACAGCAGTGGTTTCCCTAGCCCTCTAAGTGATTGACTGAATCCCGGTAGATATTCAGGAGTACCTTTCAATGAGTGGAGTGTGTTTTATGTTTACCCTATAATTTTAAATTTACTAGTAAAATTTGGTTCTTCATCTATCCCTTTTCATTCGTTTATCCTTCAACTTCTTGAAAAAATTGAAAAAAACTTTCAAAAATACTCTAGAGCCCCCTACCCTCTCCTCCCAACAACCAATCCTAAAAATCTTTTTAGCAAAACTTTCCTCAACTTCAGTTCCAACATAAGTCAACTCCCCTTCCAGAGCTCTGCCAGTTCATGACGTGTGGATTCTTTTGCTTGAATTTGTCGTGGCATGTAGGGTATACCATCTAATCTGTGTGGCATGTGATGCAGAGAGTATAAATAGTACAATAATCAGTTCATTCACCCACCATAACATAAACGTATTTGTGGACATGAGGGGAATCTTGTCAAAAAATTCTTCACATGAAGGCAATAGTATAGTTTTTGTGTAGTGATTTCTACTGATGTCTTGAGGTGGCAACTAGTGGGAATACTTCTATGTGAAAGGAAACGGATTCCTTAAGCATCTGTTACCTAAAGGATTCATTCCATCACCTTGAATATCATCAATCTGTACTATATAAGCTGGGAAACTTGAATCTCGTGGGGAAGTTCATACTCCCTCTATCCCGAAGATCGTCTAAATCTCCGTTTTGGTCACTCACAAAGTTGTGTCCATTTTTCTAAAATGGATGTTAATAAACTTTGCACAACAAAAAGTTTGGATGTTTGTTACACTCGTCAGTATTCTTCCATCTTCTTCTTCTATAACACTATACTCAAGATACAGCTCACATGTCCTTGCAACAAAATATTAAACAACTCATATTTTTAAAGGCTTGTCCTAATAAGTGCACAAAGTGAAAGCTGGATAAATTTGGAGGGATTAGTTGCATTTTATTTGCCTCGGCCAATTTAGGGGAGAGTTCTTATACTTGTCATCGGACAAACTTAAACTTTTGAACCCTCTATCGTATAATGAAACTCATTTATTGGCTATTTGGCTCCCAGGTACTGAGCAGGTAATAAGTAGACAGTCTGCCCCTGTGAACCCGCTCTGACCAGCTTAAACTTTCAATCTCCAAATCCTATTATGAAGCTCATTTATTGCCTCCCAGCTGCTGAGTGGGTTATGAGTAGACTGCAGACACTCCCTCTTGTATTTGTATTTAACACAATATAACTTATTATTTATTCTCCCCATCGTGGAGATGCTTGTCGGTATAAGTTCTGTTTAGTACTCCTTTTTTCACCTGAATATATTTTGCACAGGGTGTAACCTTGGGAGGAACTGGGAAAGAGATTGGTGATAGGCATCCCAAAATAGGTCAAGGTGCACTGATTGGAGCTAGTGCAACTATACTTGGAAATATAGAAATAGGGGAAGGTGCAATGGTTGGTGCTGGTTCCCTTGTGATGAAGGATGTTCCTCCCCACAGGTTGAGTATTATACATTTTAAATTTCTGGTTTATCTGTAAAGTAGTTCTGAAAAGCATTGATATGCTGGTTGCAATGTGCCATCCTTGGTTTTACAGTATGGTGACTGGAATACCAGCAAAGGTGATTGGTTATGTAGATGATCAAGATCCATCTTTAACTATGAAGCATGGTATGTCAAAGTCTCAAAGATGTTTGCTTTAGTAGTAGTATATTCTTTTCTCTCGTAAATCGCACTGTGGTTAGTTTTATTATGATGATAAATATGCCACATATGCATGTATATGTCCTCTCTTGCAAGAGTTAACTCATTTGTATGAGTTCCTTGAGGGATAAGAGGAACAATATGATAGATTTTCTATATTAGGTTGTTTGGGTCTTGGAGGATGGTAAAAGGGGTAATTCCGACTCTAGAGGTTTTCTTGGAATACCTGATTGGAGTTGCTTTGTTTAAAATACAGATGCTTGTTTACATGAATAAGCGAACAATAAGGGGGAGAAAAGAGATTCAGCATTTAACCCTCAAACATTTAATCCCTTCCCTAAATTTTAAGGAAGCGGCACCAATAGGTTTGGAAATATGAGAGAGAGAGAGTAGTTAGTGAGCATATTAACGTTATCCTTGCCATGAATTAAAACAAACGATATCCTAGATGGAAACTTAGACTGAAACATGAAGGTAAAGAAAGCCGAAGGCAATGATCCGTTATCCGTATTCATCTTTACTTAATCAAATTATGATGATGTTTAATAAAGTTGAAGTAAACGTCAAAATGAGAAGACTTTTTCGCTGGAATTGTGTTGGGTGGTCTTGGGCCTTCTCAACCCAAAAGCTAGCTCAAAGGTTGAGGTTTTCCCTCACACTTATAAATTGACCACCAGCCCCTTCCACTTCCGATGTGGGATAACCCAACAATCTCCCCCTTCACACATCGGGCCTTGGGCTGGAGAGAGCGACAACCCAGTTTCTCCCGGTGGGCTGAGACTTGTTGACAACCTGGGCTCTGATACCAATGTTGGGTGGTCTTGGGCCTTCTCAACCCAAAAGCTAGCTCAAAGGTTGAGGTTTTCCCTCACACTTATAAATTGACCACCAGCCCCTTCCACTTCCGATGTGGGATAACCCAACAAATTGTTTGTAATTTCTTTGAATTAGTAAGAGTCGACTTATTAGACCCCTGAATTATCACCAGTCTAATATCCTGATGGCTCATACTTGCTCATGTTATACTGAAACATTCGCTCATGAGCAACGAACAGGAAACTTGTTAACTGCTCATTGCTTTTCATTGTCATATTGCAGATGCCAGCAAGGAGTTCTTTAAACAAGTAGCCATTCGCTGCAAGGAAGCAAGATCCAATGGTGAGATTTCATTATGCCAGTATGTTACTTTAAGTAGGGGATATATTGCCTTAGTTGGAACAAACCGAGAGTCATCCAGTTGAACTTGAGCATTGCCCCTTCAGCAGCTTTTGCCACATCCAAATCCAATGATAATGATGTTATAGATATTCCGAACTCCAGTATTGAAATCTGTTTGAAATTTTTACTCAAGTTTTTGTTGTATTAGTAGAATGACATAACTCTACTCTGCATCTCTCTTCTTGACAGGAGCGGTTGCTTCAAAGGATTAATGAAGATACATCTTCATTTGACTATTAACCCCCAATTCACTTCAATGTGTGAAAATGATTTTAGTATTTTCACCGTCTTTAATACTACTATAGGATTTCTGAAAATAGAAAAAATAAAGCTCCTCTTTAAAGATTGATCATCATTCAATCGACGTGTAATGCCATGTATGTGTGCCCTTCTAAATTATGTACTGTATTTCTTTCTCCAGGAGATTCGTCACTTTGTATATTTGTTTGAATTAATGCTATAACGAAATATTCCAACATACTGTTTATTAATGTTGACTGGATTCAGCAATATTGGCACATACTTTTTAATCATTATAAATTCAATATTTTCACTGGTATTATTATTAATGTAATATTTTAAATTCCATATTCCATTAGTATCTTCATATATAGAGTTAATAACTTTGATGATCACTTAACTATCAATTGTTTTCATAGAAAGTCACTCAACTTTCATTTTCAACTCAAAAGTCACTCAATTATTATTTCTTTGCACAAAAAGTCACTCAACTCTTTCATTTTCAACTCAAAAGTCTCTCAACTATTACTTCTTTGCACATAAAGTCACTCAACCTATTTAATTGTTTTTCATTTAAATTTAGTGACATATAATTTTAATTATTAACCAAAATTTTAAGAATTGAATATATACTCATTTAATTCGACCCGCTAAAAATATAATATTGAACATTTTATTTTTACCATTAATTCCCTAAATCATTATCCCTTGTCTCCCACATTCTTTTAGCGAATTAATGGTAAAATAAAATGTTCAATGTTCAATGGGGAATAATTTAGAGAATTAATAAAAAAATAAAATGTTTAATGTTATATTTTTAGCGGGTTGGATTAAATAGGCGGGTCATTAAATGGATATATATATTTTATTCTTAAGATTTTAGTTGATAATTAAAATTTTATGTCACTAAATTTAAATGAAAAAACAATTAAATAGGTTGAGTGACTTTCTGTGCAAAGAAGTCATAGTTGAGTGACTTTTGAGTTGAAAATGAAAGTTGAGTGACTTTATGTGCAAAGAAATAATAATTGAGTGACTTTTGAGTTAAAAATAAAAATTGAGTGACTTTCTGTGAAAACAATTAATAGTTGAGTGACCATCAAAGTTATTAACTCTCATATATATGAGTCGGTGAAAGTACTTGAGAAATTTATCACTACGTTTCATGTTGCCATCGAAATAGAAAAGAAAAAGAATAACAGGTAGAATAGATTTTTTTTTTTTTTTAAATTACTGTATTATCTTTATATGATATGAATATATTCTTAGGGCTACTTATTGAGTATTTTGAGAAGTTTACTTTGCCGACAAGTATATTTCTTTGCAAATATTTCATAATAATTCAGTGTAGCAACTTCTATATCAGACGAAATAAAAATATACAAAATAAAGTATAAAAAATTTCCCTCATTAATCATTTACCCCAGAATAAAAAAAGAAATTTAGTCAAGATAATCAATATTACGTTCAAACAATTAATTTTATACAAATATAAAATTTACATATTTATGGTATTATAATAATTTAATTATGTCGATCTAATTAATGACATGTTATATAGGATATTCAATTGTTTTCTTTCCTGACTGCATGATTAACAGTTCACTCGTTATAATAACATAGATAAATTATACGTAATTATATTTTTCAATACAAATTTTCGGTATTTTGATATTTTTTTAAAATAAAAATAGAGCTATGAAAACTAGAGTATAACAAATTTTATTTATTTTTAGATGAGAAATAGAAACGCCGATAGTATGTGGGAAAACGTGAGACTGCAAGCTCCCTACCCCCTACGCGATCTCAGAATTTTTCTTCCCCTGCTATTTTTCACGCTCTTTGCGGATTATTGAGATTTTTCTTTCTCGATTGATACTCTTCTCAATAATAATAAAGGGCCGTTTCACTCTTTTTGCCGCTTGGACATTTTACAAGCATCTAGATCTGCAGTTCCCCACTGCTTCATCCATATTACTTCTCAGGTCAGCCTTTTAATACTTTTCAATTTTATCTAAATGATGCTTTTCTGCATAAATTTTTGCTGTGTTAGTGCATTGCTAATTTAGGTCGGTGCAATTTTAGTTAATCGTAGGATCTGATTGATACTGTAATCTGCAGCTGTTTAATTTCATTGCACCAGAAATGTGAATTTAACTGTTGAAGTAAGCCTAAATTCTCTTATCGAAATTTCTCAAATTTCATTTTTCTTTGCGAAACTGGTGATAAACCTCAACTACCATCGGGTTTCCAGTAGCTCATTGGAAAAAAAAAATGGAGGAGGGGGCAATTTCTACTAAAGCTACATTGGTGTGATCAATGTGAGGTGGTGATACAGAGAGAGAGTCTATTATGATGTTTTGAATTTTGTACTAGCTTCCGTTTAATCAAATTAGCTTGACGGTGGATCTCGCTATGACACTTTTATTTACTTACCAGAATTTGGCATTGAAGTTAGTTTTTTTTTTTTTGTTGATATTTTGAAGCCAATGTTTTTGTCTTTTTATCTTGATTCTTTAATTTCTATGCTGAGTTACGTGATCCATATTAGTGGATTATTTATTTTGTGTTTTGTGATTTGTGATTGTTACTTATTGCAGTTGATGGATGAAACAGTTTAATCCCTACTTCTCAGAAGCAAAAGCGGAAATAATGGAGGGAGATATTAGTAGTGGGGCTGCAGATAATCACACGGAAGATGCTAGCAAAACAGAGGCACAGTTCAATAGCTTCAATATTGAGAGTGATCTTGTAAAGGATAACGGAATTTGTGATAGTCACGAACATACAGGTGATAGCCATGATGATCTGGTACAAATGCTCGTAGAACTTAATTTCCAGAATGAATATCTGAAATCTCAGATTGTGGGATGGCAGAGCATCAACATCTATTCTGATGACTCTGGTCAACAAATTAAAACGGCTGCACATGAAAATGCGGCAAGTGATAATTCAGAAGACCTTAATGAGAAGATCGAATCTTTGAATAGAGAACTTTTAGAGGAAAAGCAAACACGAGGTGCTGCAGAGATAGCACTAAAGCATCTTCAAACTCTATACTTAGAAGCTGACACAAAGGCCCAAGAGTTGTCTGTCAAAGTTGCTGAAGGTTGTGATTTGCTTTGACTTCCATTTTCTTCTTCATTTTTGTTGAATTCAACATCAAATATAGAACTCGGATTTTATGATAAGTTCTAAAAGTGTGGTGATGTACTTCCATTGTTAGTTGCAGATTTTTTGGTTTTCCTTTTTTAGTTTCCGTTGACAAAGAAGATATGCTATTCTGAAGTCTGTAAATGGTTTGTTTGAATAGTACAACATAAGATGGATCAGGAAATAAAAGAACGTGATGAGAAGTACTCAGAGCTAGACTTGAAGTTCAACAGACTTCACAAACGGGCAAAGCAGCGTATTCAGGAGGTGCAAAAGGTAAATTCAGAGACTATCCTCTTTTATTTGATAAGTGTAATGTCTTTCATGAATTTTTCATCAAAACTTGGTCAACTTTTACAAAAGGTGTTTTACTTCTACAAAACCTTCCGAGTTCTAGCAAAACCTTTTATAGATAACAATATATTCTACAACAACAAATGAAACTGGAGAGAACTTTTGATTATAGATGTCTTTTCATCTCCTTAAAATGTTACTACTCTTTTCTTTCTGAATCGTCCGAAGATGCAAACGAGGCTTCACTTCCATTAATCTTTCTTCCTTGTATCCATCTTCAATGCCCTTGAGCTTCTTGTTGCTTTTGCACTAGGAGTCTCGCCCATGATATATTGAATATGGAGTACCATGGGCTATAACTATGACATGAAACTACCTGCTAAAATAGACTTGAAAACTGCATTTTTATCTTAATGGCCAACTGTAGTTCCTGTAGGATTGGGTGACTTTTGGTGAGGACCATATTTTGTAGGTTTTTCCTTTTCTGGTATACCACTTGTATATATCCATGTTGAGCTTGTTATTATCAATGAAATCTGTTACTTGATAAAATAGATGCAATTAAATTTGGACATTAAGATAAAACTGTGGTGGACAAATTATTCAAGTTGTACATTAATTGCTTACCATTTTTTTTTAATTTTTAAAGAAAGAATCACGATAATTAACTGTTTTTTGTTGCAATTCTGTTTCTTTAGGAAAAAGATGATATTGAGGCCCAGTTTCGTGATGTCAATGAGAAATCTGAGCGCGCATCCTCTCAATTATCTGCATTGCAGCAAGAGTTGGAGCGCAGTAGACAACACGCTCAGGAGGCACTGAAAGCAATGGATTTGGATAGGCAACAGTTAAGAAGTACAAACAACAAGTATGTCCTCCTTGTGAACTTAGTTGACACTGCTCCTTAACAAGTGATTTTGTTGGATTATCTGTTTATTATTTGGATTAGATTTGAAGAAAAAGAAATATCATCAGAGCTACCTGTCGAACAACTTCTTGATTGAGCTACAACATTACCCCTTGAGATCTTCAAGTGTCCATATACTAAATGAGAAAATAACCTTTTAACATAATCACCTAACGTTTTGTCAATTTGTCTCATCTTTTTCACGTTGGAATCGCTTGCAGTAATGATAGAATATGTTTTTTCTCTTTTTTGATGGATGTCAAGTCTTTATTAAATAGTTGCATCAAGCTTTGGAATTGTCAATTTTGTTTAGATACCAAGCTAGTTGTTGTCGACTGGTCCCAGATGTTCTATCGGTTTTGTTACATCAATAAATTCAGTATTGCTTTTCTAAATGTGAAATTTCTTTGGGATTTTCTAGTCATAAGATGCTTTCTATCATTATTTATTTTCAGTACACAAATTTGTTGATTTTTAGGCTCAGAGACAACATTGAAGAGCTGCGCCGTTCCTTGGCACCAAAAGAGAATGCTCTGGAGGCATCACAACAGGCACTTCTAGAGAAAGAGCAGGTGTGCAGCTGTGAGAAAGTTCACATATTGTATCAAGTTAAATGCCTATAATCAGATAGTGTCGATTGTTTAATGGCTTCCCGAGTCAATCTTATGTCCTTACCTGTCTTCTAAGTATTTCTTAAATCCTCTTGGTATTTGTATTCAAGTTCATTTACATAGGTGGTGAAGCTCTAAGTTGAAGCATGAATATACGCTGCCACATGGGCACTCCCACCTGACACACACACACACGTTAAAAAAAGGGGTAGAAAAGAAGAATTAGTTGAAAGTTTTCAGACTAGTAAATAGACAAGTAGATCTCCAAGAACCCATTAAAAAAATAGAGCAAGTTGATTTGGCAGTCTGGCATTTATAACTGATCTCTCCCTCCTTACATTTTTTTGTTCCCTAGCAAAAGGGCATCTTTAAAGCTCTTTTAATTTGTAAAAGGATTTGTCTAAGACATTGCTGGGAGAGTATCATTTGTCCGCTGCGGCTCTAAGATGGTGCCTGAGAAAGCTTGTTTTGAGCATCTTTAAAGCTCTTTTAATTTGTAAAAAGATTTGTCTAAGGAGACATTGCTAGGAGAGTCATTTGTCAGCTGCGGCTCTAAGATGGTGCCCAAGAAAGCTTGTTTTGAGAAAGGTAAGTGAAAATAAAAAAAACATAATTTAAGAAAAATTTACTATAAAAATAAAGCAGTGGACTGCAAATAACTGAAATTTGTGAGATAATTCTCATGTCAATCAAGTAAAGAACTGTTTTAAATAAATAAGCAATTTTAAGTTTCTAGTTCAGATACTTGCTGGTTTACATATACTAAATTTTAGTTATATGTACTTCTTCACTAAATATGCATGCATAACGTTTTTTTTAAGACAAATTTGTGCATCACTTTATCATCAATATTTATTATTTTACTCACTTCAAGATAGAGCCTGTGGGTAGTCACTTTAGCTAGCCGGCTTATTAGTTTCTGATTTTAGTGTTGTTCCCTTGTGTCATTACAGATAAATGTATTTAATTCTTTTGAGATCTAGGTGTTAATGATAGTTGTTCTCATTTGAACAAGATATCCAGTAAAAAGAATCCATTTCCCGGGTTACTTTTTTAGTATTTCCTTACTTCTTGCACTTCATGTGTGGCGACGTTTTATGATTTCTTGTGTTTTGCATTTAGTCATCTAAAATAGATTGCCAGCTGCCTGCCTAGCGGGGTTCGGATTCAAATTAGTGTGAATCTCTCCAGACTTGAAGTGTAGATGGAATGGACAGAGTTTAATTCTAGAAGCAAAGACACATTTTATCTTTTCAATGGACTTGTGTGCTTTCTCGCTTTTAAATGGATAAGATTAAATAGAAGTTTATCAAGGTATACAGAGATACTTATTGTATTTCTCAAGGAGAAATAAAAGATAATTTGAGGACCAGGAATCTCATGTTGACAGAAAAGGCTAGAAATAAAATGGTTGTTCAATTATGAAACCCAGGATACGTGTAAAGGTTCATGGCCTATTGTGGGTATATTTGGTCTATGTCTAAGTTCTCTCCTGATAACCTCTTGAACTTAGTGGATCTTTGCTTAACCTTGGTTTTGCAGAAGTTAGAAGAGATGCAAGCATTGCTGCAGGCAGCAGATGAGAAGAGACAAGCTTCAATTGAAGACCTCTCCTCAAAGCATCAGAAGGTACAAAGGCAGTATTACTGTTGCCCTGGTGCTTTAGCTTCCTTCTTTAGTTCTGAATGGTTCATTTCTTAAATAAATTCCTCTTTTACATCAGCAAAAAGAGAGTCTGGAAGCCCAAATTGCTGAGGCATTGGCTGAAAGAAGCAAAGCAGCTGAAACAATCTCATCTCTGCGGGTAATTATTCTATTCCTATTGTACACAGAGATGGAAGAATGCAAGAGATATAAAACTTCATCTTGCTCACATATATTTTGGTAATTTAATGAGGTATAGTTGATTTGAAAAATGACATTTAATGAGATTTAAATTTCTTGCTCAGTGGATTTTTGGTTCCACAACATTCTCAGGATCCTGTCTATTATGAATTAGTTGTTCAATTTTGTATCTTCTGGATATTTGGAGTTCTGATCGTGCGTTGTTCCTTGTAGACTCTGGTTGCAGAGAAGGAGTCTAAGATTGCAGAGATGGATGCAGCTTCCACTGGTGAAGCAGCAAGACTTAGAGCTGCTGTTGAAACAGTTAAAGGAGACATTATTCATCTGAAAAGTGAACACGTATGAGCTAACACTTTCTCAATTTGACCTTAAAAGTCATTCAGAATTGATTCTTTTCAGTTCATGTCAGTCATTCAAACATATATTATTCCTAGACTATAAGTTGCTTAAGTTTCGCTCCTTTTTTGAGATTGCCAATTTGAAAAGGAAGTTTCTGCTTCACTTGCAGTCAAGCACCATATCACAGGCTTAGTTGTTAGGAATCCTAAATTATACTTGTCAGTCTCTGCTAACCAATATGTCTTTACCAACACATGCCTTTCTAATTGAGTAGAGGTAAAAGTGGTGGATGAAAGTTCAAAATGCTAATCTTTTAAAGAATAATGTTGCAGTTGCTCCTTAGCAGTCATCTTAATCTTGATACAAGAGCCAGTTTGCGAACATAATAAAATATGTCCTGGGAATTGCCCCTTTTGATTAACAATTTGATGTGTCCCCCATAAGGGTTGATTCTCAATATCTCTCGTGATGTAGTCTTTCATAGGAATATTTGATCATATGCCCACTATAACTTGTGGTTTGGTCAAGTTTTGTTTAATGGAGAAAATAGCTGCTCTAATTAATTTGGCATAATCACTTTCTAAATGATTTATTCTTGTCTCTGGTAAGATGGTAATCTGCTTTGTTTGGTTCTTACTTCTGTAATGTTTTGATGCGTTTAGGAGAAAGAAAAAGAGAGTTGGGAAACCACCTGCCATTCACTCAGAACAAAGCTGGAGATTGCTGAGAGTAACTGCATCCGTGCCGAGATTGAAGCAGCCAAATTTAGAAGTATAATTCTGGATACTGGTTAGTTACCTTGTTTAGGAGATGAATTTGGAGCTCATACTTGTTTTGACATTGTAGGTCAACTGGAATCACAGTTATCTGCTCAGTCTCAGGTGTTAAACTCAAAAGAGGCTGAATTGATGGCGGCCAAGGAAGAGGTGATTCTAATCTCTTATTTTCCTTACCTGTATTTCTCCTCTCACTAATGTTTAGGCCCCGTTCGTTTTATAAGATTATGACGTCTAAATCTGTATACACATGTTAAATATTGTATCTAGATCTGAACGCAGAAAAACTAACATTTGTTTTTCAGCATCTGAATGTTGATAATTTATCTTTATTTTAGAACTAACAAATATCGAATTTCAAGTAAATCACTATGAATAAATTTGTATCCACAAAATGTTGGAAAATGTTTATTTACAGGGAGCTAAATAAATTGTTTATTTGATGAATCATGCTCTAAAAAACCTAGAAAGAAAGGTAGGTGGTGATCGGCAATAATAGTTGTAAGGTGGTGGTGGTCATGATTGTATGGGGGAGGTTGCCTATGATGGCTGTGCAACGGTGTCCGGTTTTGGTCGGATAGAAGTTAGTGGTGGTATGGGTGGTTTTGCGAAGGAGGCGGTTAGTGGTGGTGACTAGTTGTGAAGGTGCTTGGTGATTGTGGTGGTGACCGGCTATGGTGGTTGTGCAATGGAGGCTGGTGGTGGTGGTGGTTGGTGGTTGGTGGTTGGTTAGTGACAGTAGTTGACTGTTGTGGAGATGGTTGGTCGGTGGTATCAATGCATCTAGAATTTTTACATGTCTAGATATCGAGATCCTCCTGAGGTGACAGATAAATTGAATATTGGCATTCTCCCAACCTCTTGGCAAAAAAATTATATATATCAATTGGATCTATGCAATTTTCTTATTTTCTTCTTGAAATATGTGCACCAATTGCATATTTGATATTTTACTAAAAGAATCATTTGAAGCGAGAAAAGAAACAAAGAATCTGCAAGAGGCACATATATTTTGTTCGCCTCGACTGTATGGTGTTTACTGATTTGAAGTGATTGAGAATTAAGGTAAGATTTTTCTTCCAGTTGCTAGACTATGCAATGATAGAATCAGGCAAGTTTAGGATGTTGAATGGCTCTTTTTAAGTTGAATCTAGGATGCTGAATAGCGTGCCATTGACTTCAATTATTCTTCCTTAAGAGTTTGGTACTAGGGAGTTTGTTGCATGAGAAGTGGCTAATATTAATTATAGTAAAGAAGTAGCAAAGGTTGACACAAATATTCTTTGTTTTATGTATCTCATGATTTCCTCTTCTATGGTAACTTGCAGATCAATCGCACTCAAAGTGAATTTTCATCTTACAAGGCTCGTGCTCACGCACTTCTTCAGCGAAAGGATGCTGAATTGGCTGCTGCTAGAGACAACGAACAACTTAAAGCACTGGAGGAAGCATTGAAGGTACATGCTTTCGGGTGTAACTAGTGAAATGCTTTGGCTGAATAGTTTACTAAGACATTAAAAAGTTTGCTCTTTCAGGAAGTGGAGAAAGAGGTAATGTCAGTCTCTTCTGAAAGGGATAAAGCCCTTCAAGATCTAAAGAACACTTTAGTTAATCATGAGAAGGAACTTTTGGACAGGTAATCTGAGTTTGATGACTTGTTTGATGTTCAGCTGAACACAAATTATACACAGTTTATTTTTGGGGTGCAACATTAAACTCTCAAACATTGAAATGGACACACTCTTTAAGTTCATTTACACCCTCGGGCAAAATAGTTTTTAATCTAACTTGTAGTAGTACAGACTTTTTACAGATTTGATTTAGCTTTTTATTTGCTGAGAGAAAATGAATTGACACACTTCTTCATTAAATCATTTCCAGAGATGAAGCTCTCCGTGCTACAGAGCAACGGATCAGAAGCATGGAAATGAAGCTCAATTCTGCTTTTTCTGCCCACCAAAAAGAGAAGGAAGCATGGGAAATAAGCCTTCAAAATGTAGAAGAAACATGGCGATGTAATTTTTTAGGATGATATAGTACTTAGCTTTCTATTTATGAATTGCCATTTATTCAGCTTCCAAATGGAAAACTAATTTTAGATACTGTTTTGCAGTGAAATGTGATGCATTTAAAGCAGAGAGTGTGGTTACCTCTGGTGATAATGTTCAAAAAGAACTAGATGACCTCAAACAAAGCTGTAAAAAACTGAAGGTGTGATTTATAATCATCAATATGATCATAACACTTTTTAGTTTGGTGACACTGAGTTCTTTAACTTGTAGGAAGAGCTTGATTCTTTTCGTGACCTTGCTGATAAGATGATTGAGGAGAAGGACAATGAAATCTCTAGACTTCTAGATGATAACGAGAACCTTCGCCACAAACTTCAGTCTGAACTTTTTGTAAGTGTGGAGCAGTCCCCAATCACCTATTCATACTGGTCATTCATGAATCTGCTTGAGCAATGCACCTATTTAACATGTGTTTAAGCATTCTTTTAAAATTGTGATTTTTCTTCTGCAAATATCAGGCCGATCACAATGGCAATTCCAATACAGGTATGAAGATTTTTAGTACCTTTTAGCTCATTCTACAGTTTAAAATAATATTCTTTGATAGCTACTTCAGTGACTAATATTGCTCTTTGAAATGATTGTACAGTATATGACAAGCAGGATCATCTGAATTCGACTACCTCAGCTGCTGATCAGCAGATTCTAGTATGGACAATTTTCTAGTTACATTACTGTGCAATATTTTCATCAGTTACTGCAAAGGGGAAAAAGAAAACCAAAGAGTGAGACAGAGATTAGAATAAGTGGCAACAGTAACTCAAACATGGTCTGGCATGCTTTATGCTTTATACGTGTCCTTTATCGCCCTAATATACACCATCGGGACACCTTTAGCCTCCAAACGCCTCCAGAGAACGAACATCCCTTCGGACTTTGTCATAGACCTTTTCAAGGTCAATGAACGCCATATGAAGGTCCCTCTCCCTTTCACTATACTTCTCCACCAATCTCCGCACAAGATGGATGGCTTCAGTAGTCTAAAGCCCCAGCATGAACCCAGATTGATTCTCAGAAATGGACACTCCTTTCCTCACCCTCATCTCATCTACTCTCTCCTAAACCTTCGTAGTGTGACTTAACAATTCAATACTCCTCTAATTGTTATAGTTTGGATATCACCCTCGTTCTTGTACAATGGAACCATTGTACTCCACCTCAACTCGTCGAGCATTTTTTTCCGTCTTGAAAATAGCATTAAACTACCCAGTCAACCACTCCACAGCTGCGTTATCTGTTATATATATGAAAGAAAAAAAAGTAGTCTTTGAAGTTGAGTCGAAAAAGAATATATGGAAATTGAAGTTGTCTCTGGACATGCATTTAACTTGGGAAAAAGTTGAAATTTTGTGAATGGATATGGGTTTTCACTTAAATTTTAAAAATTCATCTTCACTTTTTTTCCAGAAAATCAGTCCAATGTATAACCAAACAATGTTTTGAAAAAAAATATGAAAAAAAGGAAAAAGAATCCGTGGACAAGGCTCTCCGTAGTTAAGAACATCAGTTTTTAGCATTCTGCGACTCCATTTCTGTCTTACTAGTCAATGTCACTACTTAAAACCTCTTGACGCTTCAGGTTTTGGCGAGACAACAAGCACAAAGAGAAGAAGAGCTTGCTCAGTCACAACGTCACATTCTAGCCCTTCAAGTAAGTTTTTTGCTTCGAGAACATCAATATTCTTATGAGATAGTTCCCTCATTAGAGTCTAATGTCTTGATTCAGGAGGAGATAGAAGAGCTCGAACGTGAAAATCGTCTCCACAGCCAGCAGGTATGTCTTTAAATAGAATTCATGTGTCTGTCATGGCTAATTCTCTTCTTTCATGGGGACTGGAGGGTGGCTTGAGTTGTTTATCCATGGGCATAATGTTTGAGTGGGCTTAGGCAGCTGGTTCTTGGCTTAGACAATCATATGCTTTGCTGTCCTTTTACTCGGACATCTTCTGATTTGTATTCCCTTACAAGTTTGCCTTAATGAGTGCAGGAAGCTAAGTTGAAAGAGGAGCTTAGGAACATGGATAGATCACAGAAGAGGGAAGGGGTAGATCTGACGTATCTTAAGAATGTCATTTTAAAACTTCTCGAGACAGGTACCTTTTCAGTGTTGCAGTGAAAAGGTTTAAAATTTGTTCCCTGTAGTTGAATTAAATGCTTCCGTAGGAAATTATTTACATCATAATTTGCTGGTGATAAATATTTCACAGGTGAAGTGGAGGCTCTATTACCTGTGGTTGCAATGCTTCTTCAGTTCAGTCCTGAGGAGGTGAGTTCTTGTTTCCAGTAGTAAACTACTGTTTTCATTTCTAAAATATTGGTGATGGGTTATGACAATATATCTCAGTAATATTCATGAATCTATTAGGCCTACTCCGTCAAAATAAATACATTAAGACTTGTTGTGACTTGGTACCTTTTAGCTCATATGGCATGAGCAGGTGTATGTATTTTCACTGCAGGTATAGAGAACTTAATTAATCATCTTAATTTGCTATTAATTGCAAAATCTGGTTCTATCAAATGATTAGAAATTAAAAATGTGCTATAACTTTATTAGATTTCAAATAAATTTAATTGGAAGGCATATGCATACAAACCTTTTTGTATTTGTCGTTCTCATGCTGATATCTGTTGATTATCCTATGTCAATAGTGAGTAAATATATAGGAGTGTAATATAACCTGAGACCCTCATGAGTTTACTCATGCATTTGTAGATGCGGAAGTGCCAACAAGCCTATCGCTCTTCTATAGAAGCTCAAGCCAGCCCAGCAAAAGATACATCAGGATCTGGGGGCTCACTGTTTTCTAGATTCTCGTTCTCTTAACAACCAATGAGGGCTGCAGAGATGCTTCCCAAATGTTGTCTAATCCAGCTTCAGTAGATTGGATAGTCTAGAGCAGACGTGGAAGGAGAGATACAGAGGAGGAATTTTTTGTGTTCCTTATGTAATTAACAAAGAAATGCCTTGTGCAAAGAATTTTCTTTTTGTTGTATAGAAGTGATGCAAAAGAAGAACAAAACACAAAAATGAGTAGGCATCCCTTATCGTTCTTCACATGATATGTATACCAAAGGTATTTCGTTCTCCCTTTTTTGTTTAATTGGGTGCAAAGATAGAAGGAAGAGCACATTTGTTAGAAATTGTAAAATTTTGGTAGCAAATATCGTGCAAGGAAATCAATTGAACGTGATGACTTCTTCAATACTGTGAAGCTTATTAAAAATAACATCTTTACAAAGATATATATTTACCCTATTTTGGCCTCCCAAAATCTCAGAGGAAAAACGATGATCTCCAAATAATTATACAAGTTAAATAGAAAAGGAACTTGAAAATATTCCTTCAGTATGTATAGTTGGAATTTCTAATTTGAATTGCAATAGATGTGATAAATATTAAATACCCCCTGGACTAAAAAATTAGAGTAAAATCGTATGCTATCTTTAGCCAGGCAGTAAACATGCCACTTGGTGAGACGCAATCTACTTTCCATTTCTGTGATCGGCAACCAAGTTATCTTACTTACCCCTTGGGAGTTTCCATCAACATTGCTCACAATGTTTTTTTTTTTTATTTCGACACTGAAGGCAAGGAAGTTGGTCTTGAGTTGTTAGTATTTAAATAACTAAAATCAGGAAGATGCAAACAACTTGGTTTAAACTTGTAGACTACATCTTAAAATAGGAAGCATTCACAATAGCACGTCACTTGTAAAGTTTACTAGTTGAGGTTGGTGAGATAGACAACTATTGGTACTCTAATGTTATTAGTATTTGACAAATAAGTTTTACTAACTTGAATTTAGTATATTAAACCTCCAATACACTATTTAATGATGGTTAACTTTAAGAGGCTGAGGTTTGTAACTTATTCCAACAATATACATTTATCTCTTTCTTTTATGTTCTTAAAAAAAGTAAAGCTAAGTTCTGAAACACAAATAATAATTTGTCGTGATTCTCTTTTACACGCCCTCCCACCAAACAAAAATATTTTTTTAGAGGCTTGGCACTATGCAACAAGATACAAGTCAAACAGAGTTGAAAACAGGGGAATCTCAAAAGTGTGTTGCTCTTTCATCAACTAAGAAGAAATTTCAGCCTGCTTATTCAACCATATTGCAATTTTTCCTCATAAAGTAGAGAGAGTGCTGCTCAACAATGAACCCCCAAAACAGAAAGGAAATACTTTTTCATTAAACTTCTAATAGGACTAAGTAATAGTTTCCATATTTCTAAAAAAAAACTCCTACAAGTACACAAGAATCAATAAGACTAACACATGCTCAAGTGTTGTCATTTAGACTCTCTCTCAACTCAAATAAACCAACAGAACATAAAGGCACAAGAAAAAAAGAAAATTATAAAGGTTTGCAAATATTAAAATCCAAAAGCATAGAACAATATAGTTTTAACCATGCTTAGCTTGGAACTCCTTCATGAAAGCTACCAACTTTTCAACTCCAGCCAAAGGCATAGCATTGTATATTGAAGCCCTCATTCCACCAACAGACCTATGTCCCTTAAGCTGCACCATCTTCTCACCAGCAGCTGTCTTCACAAACTCAGCTTCTAATTCTGGTTTAGCCAATGTAAATGGCACATTCATCAAAGACCTCACTGATTTATCAACTGGGCACCTGTAAAATCCATTGCTAGAATCAATAGCATCATACAAAATCTGAGCTTTCTTCTGATTCTTCTTCTCAACCTCTACTAATCCACCTTGATCCAACAGATCTTCAAACACAAGCCCACACATGTAAATACCATAACAAGGGGGGGTGTTATACAATGAATTGTTCTCAGCATGGATCTTGTAATCCAACATCACAGGTGTACTTTCCTGTGCATTTCCAATCAAATCTTTCCTTATAATCACAATGGTAACTCCAGATGGACCAACATTTTTCTGTGCACCAGCGTAAATGATACCAAATTTAGAAACATCTACTGGTTTTGAACAGAAATTGGAGGACATATCAGCAACAAGAATGGTTTTCTCGTTAAGGGGTGTTGGGTAATCTTTGAATTCAACCCCATGAATAGTTTCATTGGCGCATAGATGCAAATACTTGGCATCTGGGTTTTGTACCAACGAATCAAAATTCGGGATCTTGGTGTATTTTTCCGATTTGCCACTCCATATGACATTGGGTTTGCTGTATTTAGCTGCTTCTTTGTAAGCCTTGTCACCCCATGAACCGGTGACGATGTAATCAACGGCGTCATCCGGTGAGCAGATGTTGAGAGGAATGGCGGCGAATTGGGTGGTGGCCCCACCTTGAAGGAAAAGAACGGCGTATTCATCAGAGATATTAAGAAGGGTTCTCAGATCTGATTCTGCTTTTTGAATAATGGAAAGGAATTCTTTGCCACGATGGCTCATTTCCATAACGGACATGCCGGAGCCCCGCCAGTTAACGAGGTCGGCTTCGGCTTTTTGGAGGACATTTTCCGGGAGAGTGGCGGGTCCGGCAGCAAAGTTGAAGACCCGATCTGAGGAGGTGGAAGGGGGTGTTTGGAGGGAGGTGGTTGTTGTGGAGGCGGCAGCGGAGCAGGAAATGGACATAGATTTGTATGTGGAAGTTAGGGTGGTGGTTGGGTGGACATGGGTGGAGGGGAAGGCGGCGATATGGGTGGAGGATTTGAGGGTTTGGTAGTTGTGGCGGGTGGTTTTGTTGTTAAGGAGGAAAGATTGGGTGGTGGCAGCTGACATAGCCATGGCTGCAGATTGTTTGTTTGCCTTTTTCTTCCCTTTAGAGACACTGTGTGTAGAGAAGGTTGGGCGATGCAGGGGAAAAAGGAGAAGTTGGTGTGTTATTTATACAGCACTAGTAGGGAAATGTGGAAAATTTGACACACATTATCGTTTGGTAGTCGGATAAGAAATAAGACCCAATTTAATTTGATATTGAGTTTTAAAATTAAAAAAAGATTTTTGAATCTTATGATATTAAAATAAAGTTAGGTCAAATATATAAAATTGTTCTTTGATCTTGTGGCCTTAAACATGTCAGGTAGAATGTTGAAATTAAAATATTACAATTATTTCTTTTTTAAATAGACTAAATCATTTTTTTTTAAACGAAGAGAGTAACTAATGAATGTTCGATAGATAGACAGGAAATAACTCATTTATATACTCCTATAAAGTTGATACAGAGTTTAATTGACGATTTTAAAACACATAACTAATACATTATACATGTTTTAATTATGAGTAAATTTATAAATTATTATAGTTATATGAATTTCTAAATTATCAACCAAATGTAGTAGTTATACGAAAATAAATATATGAATGACTTATTTCTTATCCAACTATCAAACAATCCATAACTATATAACTCTAATCACTTACCAAACGACCTTTAAGGTTGTGTTTGGTACAAAATGAAATGTTTTATATGAAAATATTTCTTATTATTTTATTTTCTAATATTTGATAATTCTTTCATCAACAATAAATGATGTTTTAATCTTCTTTTTTTGTATCAAATTAAGTTGCGATTGATCTTATACTTTCAAAAATATCCTATAGTGAGTCCCTACTCCCAAATCAAATTAACATAGTCAACTAATACTTCTATAAAGTAGATTCGGGGTTCTTCTTTAGTAATTATGGAATAGAAGATTCCCACTAAATGCTACTAATATTATTATATTATTAAATTTTAGTAATACATTCAAATTTTTTGAATAACTAGATCTAATAATATGCTTCTAATTATTTTTTAAAACATATTTTACAATATAATATAAATCAAGTAATGTATTCTATTCTGGTAAAACTTATCAAATTTTGTTCAAATACATATAATTAGCCCAATTGGTTAAATTTTAAATTTATTAAATACATCGATGAGTCAATTTCTATATAACCCAATTAAATTATTTAGAATTTTGGATCAATTTGGCACATTTAGGAGTTTATGTAACTTAAATTGATTAGCAAGAACTTCACGAAATATGTATCTTTTTTTCCTAAATTGATTCAACTCATTATAACTTAAATTAAGTTATGAATCCTTATTTACTCATTTATGGCCTGTCCAAATGTTAGGAATAAACGCATTGCCGATTAGCAACAAAAGTGCTTTTTTGTTCTAACACCACATAAACCCAATGTCATTTACTTATTCACTTTTTCATTTAAAAAAGTATGTCTTATCTATCAAGATTAAGAATGGAGGAGTCTTTTTGAAACTTTGTACCTAATATTTATAATTTCTTCAAAGTAATTTAAGAATAAAAAGGAGAAAACAATATTTATTCCATTTTGATTTTGTAGATCGGTAAATATTTAGGGAAAAACTTTTTTAATAATGTAATAAATAATATGGAACAAAGAGAGTATAATAGACTTTTTTTGAAATTAAAATATAAAATTTAAAACGACAGCCGAATTTAAAAAGGTCACTTTAACCCTTTTCACTACCCATTTTATAATGCCTCATGTCAAGAGGGGATAAGTAACTGGAGGACCCAAAAAGATAGGTGAAATACTACATTTTTTAAAAAAACATTCTAATATTTGATAATTGATATTTATATTAGAGTTTTAAATTTTGTGATTAATGATGAAACAATCTCACTATTATATTACGAGCGATTTGGCAAAAAGCAGGTGGAATACTAAAAAGTCTTATTAGTGTTCCGGTGACAAAAGTAGGGACCAATTTTCAGTGAACACTTCTTTATTACGTGAATGCAATCAAAATTATGTACTAATTGATTATACGAAAAAAATTACTATGAAGTATGATTTGGCATTATGACAAGAAAATGTGTTTGGTGTCAATGTATTTGGCATATTAGGTCAAATTATGAAACAAATTATATTTTTTTTGGCTATACAAGATATAATATATGACATGGATTCTTTTACCCTAGATAAATTTGAATAAAAAATTATTTCAATTTTAATATATTTTTTTAAAAGAACTATAAGAGAAAATAAGGATATTTTTATTATTTTATTTCAAAATTATTATTCTATGCTAGGTGCTTTCTTAAACTAAAAAAATAATTCAGTGAGGTTGGTGAATGGTGTCAAGTATAATCTTGATGGCGAGGCACATTAAGTCAAGGAGCAGTGTATTAATAGTAAAACCTTTATTAAACTAACTTTATTATAAGTGACGTATGAGGGGAAAAATAATAAAGCCCTATTGATTTGTTAGATTGAACAAGTAAATATAAAAATTAAGTAAAGTATAAATGAAATCGTGGGGAATAAAAAAAAAATAGTATATGGCCAAATGGAATGGAGGGAAGAAGCGACTTGGGCAATTGGCAGGTGCTTTTAACATTTGTATTGTCCGAGTGGTGTAGTGACGGAATTGCTTTACCTTTTAATCAAAGATTTTGAATTCAAACTTCAGATATGAAGAAAATTATATTAAGAACGTTATCTCCTAATGGTCATCCGAATTTAGTTGATGCTCCCATCACACACGGGATGGAAAAAAAAAAAGAAGAAAGAAGACATTTGGTCTTCTTTTCTTTTTAGAATATACTTAACACCAAAATACTTGTCCTCCAAGCATTTGTTTTTCTCATTTGACAGGGCATCACAGCCCACAAATGGACGCGCCCTTGTGAACCAGCAATTCCTGGTCTTTTTTGGTTCCCACCTGTTCGATATCCAAACTAAATCCGAATTCATACCGGAAAGTCCGAAGAGTAGCACTTCCTAACAAAGGCGGAGAGAGTCTAACCCGAGGCCTTTGGTCAAGGATGAAGGAGTAGTACTTACTTACCTCTCCTCCGTCACAATAGTAATGGAAAAAAAAATCCAAGAGAGCACAAGCAAATTCAATAAATAACCAACTCAATAAGCAAAAACCACTCTGAGAAAATTGTGAAAAGTTTTGACTTTTTATTTCTGTTTGTAAATGAAAAACTTTAACTCCAGGCATGTTCAAATGTTGAACAACAATGAACTGTATAAAAATAAAGAAATTCCCCGGGGCAACCACAGTTGCTAAAAGTTATCTTGTTTCCTATAATTCTTTCTCCATTACCCCCATAAATATATCCCCAATTGCATATAAAGTTAGTAATAACTGTACATGCCCCTCTCTTCTCCTCTATTCTTGCGTCTGCTGCACAAGAAAATGGGCAGGCTCACACTTGGCTGTATACCCAAATTTCGATATGCTGTATTTCCTATGTACCCCTGTTAGTTTCCCTGTTGCTGCCTTCTGGTGGTAGCCAACAATCGATCTCGAGCACTCCCTAAACAGCAAGAAAAAGAAAGAAATAAGTAACTAAATAAGAAGAGCAAGGTGTGTTGAGGGTTGGATGATTGGAGTTTATAGACTTACAGAAGTTGATCTTCTGAGTAAGTTGTGTGCACCTCGCATGTCTTGCTCCACTGCTGAACACCGTAGAGTGTGGTCTGAGCTGTATAAATTGCTGCAGCAGCTATGAAGGATGGTGGAAACTTGAGCATTTCATACTCCACCAGGCAAAGCTCAACCAACATGAAGGACAGCAGCTCAAGCTGTTTAAAGCCATGAGTAAAAGTTAGAGAAATATCAACAATGTGTTCGTTACATGTAAAAACAAGTATAGTACATACAGAACTATCAGCTACTAACCTTCCTATCACATTGAGCAGCCTTGAGATATCTTCGCATAAAAACGTATGCAGTTGGGACAGACATATTAAACTGTAATGTGTTGAGCATCATGCTTTCCTGAATGATATGGAAAAAAAAACGTATTTAGTTATATACTAAATGTAGAGCTAAGTATACTAATTACAGCTATATTATGAGACCAGAATTTACCATTTCAAGAACCTCCTTCCTTGTATAGGCTTTGTCAGAAATTAACACCAGATCCTCCACCAGTGGAGCACAAACCTCCTCATACTTGCATGCTAGTAGCATTGCAACCAATCCAACAAGCTGGAGCTTCTTTCTGACAATACCTTGCTTCTCCAAGAACCGGTCAATCAAATTGACGGTCAGGAACAACGTCTCTTCCCTGAGCTCAAACTTGTGATGCACCTGTTGATCAGAATCAGCAAGTATTAAGTACTATACTTTGAAGAAATTTATCAACTTAGCAGAAGGGAAGATTTACTTTACCTCAATTAGCCAGTCGATCAAGATAGACCGCATTCTCTCGTTGATGTCAACCTGTTGTGCCATATAGTTTGGAGAAGCACAGCTATAAACCTGAATATGGACAATGATTTAATCATTCCCAAACACATACATTGACGAACTTCAACTCATAAACATAGATGCTACCATTTGAAATAAATAAAAGCAACTATAGGATCCTAGTAAAGTTGTATAAACAGTGTAAAAAAAGGTGTGATATGTTAAAAGTCAGTGGAGATTCAAAATGTATCATCATAACCTTGCTAAATTGAAACTCACATCAGACAAAGCTATAAACATTTAATTAAGCAGTTAATCTTATGAATTAAGGATCTATGCAACTGTTAAGTTACTGAGCTAAGCTAACCTCCATTGTTCTGTAGTTAGCAAACAAATCTCCCACATATTCAACAGCTGCAAGATGGTTCTTTGCATCATCACCATCGATATCTATTACAGCCTCCTCAAAGATATCCTCCATTTCAACCTCCTGAATAATTAATGTACGTCTTTAATGATCAAGCTCATTAATTTAAAACATATACATTAATATACTAGTATTAATTAATGAAAGTTTAAAGATAGCATTATTTTTGTTACCATTTGATCCTTTCCCTTTGACACTTTTTCTGTTTGCTCCAAAGACATAGGGACAGGCTTATCATTAGCTGCCTCCATATCATCCTCCCAAACGCTGAAACTTTCAGCTGCTATCTTAGGTTTCTTGTTTTCCTGTTCAAAAAAATTGAAGATTATTAATGTCCCAAAGTTGTTTATCTGAGTGATCTACAAAGATAAAGTCCAATTCATTAAAAGCTTGTACCTCTGAGCTGTGTTTCTGGGAGCTAGCAATTTGTGCTGCATATTTCCTTCATTGACAAATTAAGTTTTATAAGTATCAGTTTATTGAACATCAAATGCAAATTCAAAATAAGCAAAACAAAGATCGAACAACAACAACATACACAATGTAATCCCACGAGTGGGGCAAAAAACAAAGATGGAGCAACATTCTAATATTTTTTAATGTCTTACCTAGTGATGGGTCGATGACCATGAACAGGATGATTCTTGTCACAGATTCCATTTTCACTGAGAAAAACAAGAAAAAACAGCAAAATGAGCTAAAGAACTAGTAACAAAAAATGGTAAAGACTCAACAAATGCTCAAGGATTCTAATCTAAAAGATTAAAGGTGAAGATTAATTACTCAGATAATCCTCTCTTGTTAACAACACAAGGATACCCCTGACCACCCACTAGATTCTGATTAATCGCGCCCAAAACCCTTCGGTTGCTTCTTGTTTCCATTCCAACAACCTTTCTGGTAGCCATTTCAGCCCCACCTTTCACTTCACAATGATAAGAGAAAAAACAAATCAGAAACTCACTTATCACAAACCAGCAACTTTATACATGAAAAAAAACAAGATTTTATACCTTGAACAGAAGATGGCTTAATCAAGGCTGGTTTGTTCTCATCAGTGATTGCCATTTCTTTTTCTTGATTACTAAAGACCCCAAATCAAGAATTAAAAAAAATATATATAACTTTTAACCCTCTTCTTCAGTTACCCTCAACCAAGATTGAATCTTTATCAATCTTGATAACTGAAAAACCTCAAATCAAGAATGGAAAAAAAACAATAGAATCTTTAATCCTCTCCAAGATTGAATCTTGATCAATCTTGATTACAGAAAAAAAACAAAATCAAGAATGGGAAAAAAAATTGAATCTTTTACTGTCTTCTTCAGTTACCCCCACCAAGATTGAATTCTTTGTCAATCTTGATTAACAAGAACCAATGAAAGTAACAAGAGAGTTCTGAAAAAAGTTGAACAAATGGAACAGGGAGAGAAAAATGGAGAATGTGAGGAAAAAAAATGGGAATGTGTCTGGTTAAAAATACCAAAAAAAACACAACACAGATAGACAAAATCTCATTCTTATATATTCAAATGAAACGGCTAGTAAATAAAAGGGCCGTTGGATTGAATTAAGCATGACTTTTACAGTCCAGCTAGGTAACAACGGTCACCTAAAAGCTGATTTGTTATAACAAGTAGACGTTGCTTTCAAATTAGTGTAAGAAATTAGTTAGTAGTAGTGTAATAGTGGTATAATCTTAATTAACTTACTATAATTAAATGTTGAACTCATTTAATAATATCTAACTTATTGAGATTTGCACTTTTTAGAAGACCCATTCTATACGCTCTTGCCCACTTTACACGTTTGGGCTAGGGCTCCACTTATTTTGGCTCCTCTTGCTAGTAGTTTCAAGAAAAAATGATGAAACTTTTTATGGAATGTGACAAAAAATATGAACTAATATTGCACTAAAATTTGTGTGTGAAATGACTTGTACCCTTTTCCTTTATTTGTCTATGTTTTAGTGTTAGTTGAAGATGTGCATGTTACTTATGATTAGTTAATTACTTTATTCGTCCATGTTTACGGTATTAATTTGACACATTTCAAAAAATGAAGTGATACATAAAATTACAATCTTAATAACTTCAATATTTTAAAAATGACTTTACCACTACAATAAAAATAACTTTTAGCGGCATTAAATATTGACATTAATAAAGAGTGTTAAAGTCTTTACCGGCATTAGTTAAGTGTCATTAGAACCAATGTCGTTGAAGGCTTTAGGGACATATACAAAGAGTGACAATTTCTGCTAAAAATACATATTTAGCGGTAATTAATTCTTAATTGCTGCTAATGATCATTTTTGTTGTAGTATACTTAAAAACAAAGGGTGAATTAGGACTTAAGTATACTACTAGATAAGTAAAAATGAACCGAGGGAGCTAATTAATCTTTGTTGTTTGTAGGCACTAATTAGTAATTCGTTGAGATGTATTTGTTATTTCAATCTTAATTATGTGTAATGCGCTATCTAGTAGTTTATGACAACCGAATTATAAACTAATAGGACTATTAAAGATTTGAAAACCTATTATACATGATACAATTATTACTGCTTTTGATCATACATGAGACTTACTAAAGACGAACGCATTAACATTATAGTTACTTATTATTGGTATAGTTAACTAATTTTTGTTGTTCGTACATAATAATAATGAATCGTCAAAATGTATTTAGAATTTCAATCTTGATTATGTATATAATAGTATGTACTTATAACACACATGCATTGGATGAATTGCATATAATTATTGGCACGAAAGACAATTTCATTACCTTAATTGGAAGTGTGCTTTTTACTTGAGTACTTGTTAGATTTTGTCGTTCGTACGTAATTAATCAACGAAGCATTTTTAATCTTGATTATGTACGATATGTTATTATCTAGAAATTTATGATAACGTAATTATAAACTCGTGTAAATTTAAAATAAAACAGCCCTATGTACAATTATTGTGGCATTGAATGAATTATGTAAAAAATAGTCTTGAACCGTGTTTGCATAGGTATATTATGAATTTCTTCATACAAAAAATGTAGAATTTTACGACAACATAGTTATAAACTTATCGTAGTAATTTTTAAATGAGATAATCTTACTGTACAACTATTATGACATTAATAAATTATACAACAAACACAGATATCCGTTAGAATTTATGACAATATGGTTCATAACTGATATTAACTTTATTAAATGTGACAACCCATTATAATTGTTACACCACAAAGTTAAATAATGTCAAATTAATTTTTACGTTGACTTGAACCATGTTAACTTTATTGAAGTTGGCTTGTAAATTGAATTGAGATAAAATAGACAACTCATTTATGTGTAAAATTTAATTCTGAAACTAGATTAAATCACACATAAAAAAGTTGACATTGAGAGTTGATTATCATGAAGTTAAATAGATTTGCAACCTTAATTGCAAAATTTATGAATATTAAAGAAGTCAGAATAACGTAGCTGCGTAATTATAAGGTCAAGCCATCTATGCAGAAATAGAAGATAAAAAAAGATTTGTTTTATTTATTTTTTAAAAAAAGAATTTGAATTCATTAGTTAATGCTCAATCTGTTTTAATTTATTTGACTAGATTTGAAATACGAGAATCAAAGTCACTAACAATGTATGTAAATTCGGACAAAAGATTTTCATAAAATAAAAATACATATTTAGAAATTAATATTTAAAAATATTATGATTAAAACTCAAAAACAGATATTATTTGATTCTTCAGATCTGAATAATAACTAAGAAAATAAAACTTGAAATGCTAGCATTAATTGAAAAATCAACGCACTATAAATTGCTAGAATTAACAAATACTATCCTTACCAATTCTTAATTCAAAATTCAAATTCCTAGTTTTAACTTTATATTGATTTAAGAGTAAAGGAAAAAATAAAATTCAAATGTTATAAGCGAATAGTTTTCCCTTAATCTTATCAATTAGATACATGCAAAAGCTTTTCGCATTAATTGTGTAGCACAAAGTATTTTAAGGCAAGGTTTATGACATTACTTTTTTAATAAGATAGAATTTTTATATTCAATCTAATTATAAGAATAATATTTACCATTAGTATTACAAAACAAATATGAAAGAAATCTGTGTCCGGCGTTTCTTAAGTTAACATATACTAAAAATAAATTAATTTATTATTTCTTTGATCTATTTTGCTTGTCCTATTTTTTCTTGCATGTTTCTTAATAAAATATAAACTAAAAGGATAATATTTACTCTTTCATTTCAATTAAATGCTATTCTCTTTTACAACACTCGAATCTCTCTCAATTTATTGAGTACTGGAGATGAAAATAAATAATTAATTATATCTTAATATTTAAAATAATTATTACTTTTAATAAATACGACAATTAAAATGGACAGGAGGAAGTAAAATGGGTTTATGAGCATAAATATGGAGGTTCATAAACGGAAAGCCATAAGTTGTTTTACTATCGCCGATTGTATTACTCCTTCGTTCTTTTTTATATGTCATTCTTATTATAAATAGTTAGTCCGTAATATTTCTCATTTCATAAAATTAATATATAAATTATAATTTTATTTTTATTTTACCATCCTTGTGAGTTATTAGCCTTGAAAATATGAATTTGACCAACATCAAAAAACTAAATAAATAATTCATGTTCACTGGCCAAATTAATTAATTAAAATAAATTAACTCATATTTATTAATTGAAAATTTTGACTTTAAAAATATTAAAGAAAATTAAATTAGTAAACTTAGTTAATTTCTTAATGCATGTGAAATTTGAAATAGTGAGATATTAATAGTAATTTAAAATGCTCTTGAATAATCACTGTGTGCCTTTTGGTGTGTAAGTGATTTATGAAATTTACTACTATTAATTATTGTCTTATATGTGTGCATATAATTAGTGTAGCAGGCATGTTCCGACATGCTTTATAATGTCAATTTTTAAAGTGAATCTCCTCTGCATGATTGAATTAAAGTTATAATCCAATGATTTATACGTGAGACTGGGGAAACTTCCTTTTTTTTTCTTTTTATATTTTTCAACTTGATATTTGGTATCTATTTAAGAATTTAATTAATTTAAATTTGTATTGAAAAGTCTCACTTTAAAGTAAAATATTGAGTTTTTGGCTAAAATTATCTTTCAATTATGATCAAATCTAATGTAGAGTTCGGAGCCTAAATGGCAAAAAAAATGATAAAAATTTCAAAAGGGTACATCAAAATTTTTTTAACCAAAAGGATAAAATCGCTACTGATGTAGCGATTTATTTTAACGCTTTAACAGGTGCAGTTTTTTTTTTTGGAAATCGCTACTCCTGTAGCGTTTTTGCAATTTTTTTTAAAAAGTTCAAAATCGCTGCTATGACAGCATTTTTATTTTTTAATAAAATTTTTAAAAAAAAATTGGAAATCGTTGCCTCGGCAGCGATTTTCTTAATTTTTTTTTAAATGATAGATTATTTTTTTTGAGAAATCGCTGCCTTGCAGCGATTTTAATGAATTGAATTTATTTTTTTAATAAAGAAAAGAAATCGCTGCAGCGATTTAGAGGATTTAAAAAAAAAAAAAACATTTTTGAAATGTAAATTTTATGTGAACTACCTTTTTTTTTATTATTTTGTTAATACTTTTTTGATTTTCATTTCATTTTATAAATATTCATTTTATAAATATTCGAGCCAATTATTATTTTAAATCATATTATACTTTTTATATTCCAGCCAATTTATAAAATAAAATAAAAATTAAAAAAGTATTGACAAATTTTATTTTTTAAAAAAAAAAAGGAAGTTCACAAAATGTACAATTTAAAAAATGAGAGTTGAAAGAATTAAATAAAAATATTTTTTTAAAAAAATCCTCTAAAATCGCTGTAAAGGCAGCGATTTCTTTACAAAAAAAATTCAATCCATTGAAATCGCTGTCAAGGTAGCGATTTCATCTTTTTTTAAAAAAAAAATCTCAATTCAATATAATCGTAGCCAAAAAAAATTCTATAAAGAAATTAAGGAAAATTGCTGCCAAAGCAGCGATTTCCAATTAATTTTTTTAATTAACAACGCTGCCATAGCAGCGATTTTAATTTTTTTAAAAAAATTACAAAAACGCTGTTGGGGTAGCGATTTTCAAAAAAAATTGGATATCAATTTTGATTTTCATTGGTTAACACCGTTAAAATAAATCACTACTAAAATAAATCGCTACGTCAGTAGCGATTTTATCCTTTTGGTTATAAATTTTTTTGATGTACCCTTTTAGAATTTTTATCATTTTTTTTACCCTTTAGGCTCCGGACTCATCTAATGTACATCCTTATAAAAAATATCCTTATACTATCCAATAAATAACAAGGATCATCCTTCAATCTATTTTTGTTGAGAAACTAATTGAACAAATAATTTATTATTTTTTAATTTGATCATGTCTTAGGTACATCGAGAAAATCAATGTTACCTAAAAATTATAAGGATATGGATAAAGATAAATATTTCATTCTCATAATTTAAATTTTTTGTGTTGATAGTTTATATTTTTTTGCATAATCAAATAAATTGACTTGTAATTTTGAAATATTTATAAAGTAGGATCCAATGATTTGAAAGATTATGCAAGAAAATCATTTTAAAAATATTATGTGCAACTGTTTAGAGATTCTATTTAATAAAAAAAATCTATATAGTATGTATATACTATATAGACAATGCAATTCACATTCTATACAATATATAATAATATAAAAATAGCGGTAATTTAGTGAAATTATGTAGGTATTCTGTTGTGAAAATTGAATAATAATTACTTTATTTGATATTTTTGAAAATGGAGTTGTATTTTGGACAAAAAAAATTACAAAGAATATTTAGAATTTGAATATATTTTGTTTGAATATTTCAATCCTCAATTTCTAAAAATAAAAACACACACAACTTGACTAGCTTAATCGTGTGTACATATATTCATTCGACTTGACATATTTTTTGTTGATGGCTTGAGTTTCTTAAAAAGAATAGACAGAAGGATGAATCTAGCAACTTTTGAAATAGTGCAAAGATGTTTTTTGTTCACTTTTATAATACAAGAACGTACTTTTGAATTAGGTCATAGTTAAGGGATGATTTTAATCAAAAACTCATAAAATGTTCTATCAAAAAGTGTCTTCATACCCTAGGTAGACACCACGATTTCCAGAAAGTTCAACTATGAGGTAACGCACTTTCTATTTTATATTCAAAATTCAAACTTGAAAGAAATACTTGATCCGAGTGAAAAACTTCCATTATTTTCAGTGAGATATAATCCCCATCGTCTGAACTGTACTTTTCCTCCTCCTTTTCTTTTTAAAATGTAATCCTCACCTATCACCTACTTGTCTTCATTAACTATAACAAGAGCCAAATTCTTAAAACCATTTTCTCCCATAGTTATTCCTTTACATTGGAAAATTTGAAAAAAAGTGGGGAATACGTTCTGACACAGTCTGAGAAATTAAGGACCATGTGTGCATTTGGTAATCTGTTAAAGGCACGTGACCATTTATCCTTGAGTCCGAAGCCTAAAAGGTACAAAATATTAACAAAAATTCCAAAACGGTATATAAAATTTTATATTAACCAAAACGGCAAAATCGCTGCATCAGCAGCGATTTACTCCACCGGAAAAAGCAAAATCGCTGCCTGTGCAGCGATTTTGCAAAATGTCTTTTTTTTTTAAAATCGCTGCCTAGGCAGCGATTTATATAAAAATTTTTTTTTTTTTTTTTTACAAAATCGCTGCCTAAGCAGCGATTTTCAAAAAAAAAAAATTTTTTTGGTAAATCGCTGCCAAGGCAGCGATTTAAAAAAAAAAAAAAAAAATTTATTTTTTTTTTTTTTTAAGGCAGCGATTTACCCAATTTTTTTTTTTTTTTAAAAAAATTTTATTTAAATTTTGTTTAAATTATTATTATTTTTAAATTTTATTTTTTATTTTTTGCTTCTTTTTTTTTAAACAAAAAGTTTAAATAAAAAATAATTATTTTTTAAAATCAAATCTTTGCCAAGGCAGCGATTTTTAATTAAATTGTTTATTTATTTTTTAAAATCAAATCGGAAAAAAAATTGATTTTAAATCGTTGCCTTGGCAGCAATTTGATTTTTTATAAAAAATTTAATTAATTAAAGGCAGCTATTTTATTTAAAAAAGAAAAAAAATTGTTTTAAACTTTTTAAAAAAAAAAAGAAGCAAAAAAAAACAAATTTAAACAAGTCGCTGCCTAGCAGCGACATTTAAAAAAAATTATAAAAAAAGTTTTTTTAAATGTCGTTGCTGAGGCAGCGACTTGTTTAATGTTTTTTTTAAAAAGTTTAAAACAACAATTTTTTTTTAAAAATAAAATAGCTGCCTTTAATTAATTTATTTATTTTTAAAAAATCAAATTGCTGCCAAGGCAACGATTTAAAATCAATTTTTTTTCCGATTTGATTTTAAAAAATAAATAAAAAATTTAATTAAAAATCGCTGCCTTGGCAAAGATTGATTTTAAAAAATAATTATTTTTTTATTTAAACTTTTTGTTTAAAAAAAAGAAGCAAAAAATAAAAAATAAAATTTAAAAATAATAATAATTTAAACAAAATTTAAATAAAAAATTTGGGTAAATCGCCGCTTTAAAAAAAAAAAAATTTAAATTTTTTTTTAAAATCGCTGCCTAGGCAGCGATTTACGAAAAAAAAAAATTTTTTTTTTTGAAAATCGCTGCTTAGGCAGCGATTTTGTAAAAAAAAAAAAATTAATTTTTTTTTTATATAAATCGCTGCCTAGGCAGCGATTTTAAAAAAAAGAAGACATTTTGCAAAATCGCTGCACAGCTTTTTCCGGTGGAGTAAATCGCTGCTGATGCAGCGATTTTGCCGTTTTGGTTAATATAAAATTTTATATACCGTTTTGGAATTTTTGTTAATATTTTGTACCCTTTAGGCTACGGACTCATTTATCCTTCTTCCTCTTTCTCCGTTCAACAATAGTTCTATTATTTTAAAATATCCAACAATACTCGTCCACCGTATAAAATCAATAGATAATTTTACACTTACAGTATTGCATAATTCAAACATTGCATTTATTATATTCAAACGATGATATAGTAAAATTACTCTTCTATTTATAATATCTTATAAAGTATACAAAGTTAATAATAAACAACTATTGTTGGTTGGACAGAGAGAGTACTTTATATTTTGCCGTTGGTATTATTATTTTTTCATAGCAAAAGCAAACAGTAAAAATTATAATGATAAGAGGGGGATAAAATGAAACACTGAAGACAGCTTACCATGAAATGAATGACAAGAAGATAAGAGAAGAGTACTTCAAACATGAAAATGAAACTACCACTAAAATCGAAGCCACCCAATTGATATGTAATAATAAATAATTACCATGTCACAGTCAAAGAATGGCAATTATGGCTCATTCTATTGCCATGTACATGAGATCTAGACACTCCTATGGTTTAAAAAAAAAAAAGGGGTAAACAAGGTAAGACACAGCTCTTGCTCCTCTTTTGAAGAGGATATGATTTTACAAGATACAGTTAAACTCACCTCCTGAAAAGATCTGAAAGTGTTTGCTTTCCAGCTTTTGGTTTACTCTTCTCATCCGAAGCCAACTTACCACCCTTCAAATCCTGTTTTCTGCTTTGTAACGACTCACTCTTTTCTTCGTTCTGTTCTTGTGGGGAATCATGTTTCTCTTTCACCTTGTGCTGCTTGGTAGTTGCACCATTGACAACATTGTGTATAAGTTTCAAATGGTTTGCAGAAGCCTGCTGATATTTATCGCCTCCCTTTTGCTCTTTTTTGTGAGACGGCACTGGATGCCCCACTCCTTCAAGCAACATTCTTGTTCCATTCTGTGGCAATTCACTCTGCTCACCCTTACTTTTTTTCTTAGTTACTGCATCCCCGTTATCCAGTTTCTGATTGAGAGATTCATTATCATGCTTCTCAACACCCTTCTCCTTGGATTGCTTGGCAATAACCGTGTTATGCTTCTCATCTCTATTATGTTTAATTTCAGAACTTGCATTGGGATGATGATCATCTTCAGACGCAAACTTCCTTTTCTTGAACTTCACATTTCCACCCATATTCTCCTTCGGAGCATTTTTACTCCATTGAGCATCAACTTTAACCAGGGTATGTTTGATCACTTCACTGACTGGAATGACCCCAGGAGCTATCGTATCAAGGATGACTTTACCGAGAACGAACCTTGTCTCACGCGTTTGTCCTTTCCCAAGCAGAGTATAATCTATCTCAAAACTATTCCTCCTGGTTTTGAGAGATCTAACATCTTCTATCAGAACGTCAAAAATAACCTCAACGACCTTCCTCATGTTCCTAGATACAAACACCAAACCAGAGCATGGGGAACCTGGAAACTTGGACATTGCTTCCTGGAGGCTGTCCTTATCAGTCAAAATGTCTAAGGAATTTTGCACTAGCACTGCCAGCTCTGTAACTCTTTCCACAAGCTCATCATCTGATATGGAGCCTTGGGAATCTGAAATTTCAGGTACATAAATAGATGCAGCATCAGAATGTCTTCTAGCAAATTTAACACCTTCCTTCCAATTCCCATGGTACAACACAGAAGCAAAAGTCAGGACGACAAATGCCCCTTGAGGATCATTGATTAGTGCTAGATGAAACGCCAAGAGTGCAACCCTGTTCACATACATCAATCAAAAGGAAAAACATTGTCAAGAATCTAAGTCACTAGAAGCCAATTTCTCAACACTAGCTCAAGTCTGAATCATCCAATGGACTTTCAAAAGACGATAACACCAGTGAATTAAAAATTAGCAGACCAGTTTGATTGCAGAAATCCAGATTGACTTATGAGCAGCTATGGTGATAGTGAACTATTAACATGACTCCCCGGGTTTCACAGGGCTGGATGTAGTCAAAATGCACTATAGAACCATGAAATACACCAAGCTCAAAATTATAATCAAGCAATGCACAATAATGACCATGCTATTTTATGAGAATGGTAACAAAAACAATAAGGGCCACGCCATTGTCTTCCCCCAGCTTAAATCTACCATCACACTCCCTATAGTGTTGAACATACACGAGTTCTTCAACACTTGATATGTCCAAATGCTCCTACTTGTCAATTTAAATGCTAAATGCAGGAACAGAGTAGAAGTACCAATCTAAGATGCATAAAAAAGGATGATCCCAACCTAGGCTTTTGATATAGGAAGAGGCAGCATGATGTGCCGTACAGAGAGTCCAGAATGTGAATACAGAGTATAAAGACAAAACGAGGATAGCTTGACTTCTGTTTCCAATGCTCTCTTTCTCTCTCTCTCTCTCTCTCTCTCTCTCTCTCTCTTATTATATAAGCCAGCTAGGTGAAATCAGGAGTTTAGCACTTTGCTTTTGTTGTTATTATTCTCCAAAACTTCAATCTCCTTTTGTTTCTTTACCACATCAATCACTGTACTCAGTGTGAATTTCCTTGGCATGTGAAGTGAAATGCAAGTTGCCAAAAGGCCCAAAACCAGAAGAGGTGTTCGGTCTTCCAATTTTTACTGAGACGGTGAAAGAGGTGTTTCCATTTGCCAGTGCTTATAAAACAAGTGGCAGTCTAGCAGGCCTCTGTTTGCTGAGAAACCGTAAACAAGGGAGATCTTAAACCAAAAACAACTTACATCATAATAAAAGAGTAGTATAGGACGACCACAAGAGAACAAAATCCCAAAGATGGGTGTTACGAACTTTACTTCGAAGCATAAAACAAATCAAAAGTTAAAACTCTAAATATTCTACCCTAAGCTATAAAAGCACTGAACCTTCAGTCAACCAAACAATGATATCTACGGCAAACATCAACACTCGGGACCAAAGGAGAAAGAATACTTCTCCTATAAAGCTATGAGCTATTATGATCGAGCAAGATAGGTTAAACACCAGTAGCTTAGAACTTCTAGGTATATAACTCACAAAACGGTGATAGTTTGGGGGGAGGGGTTTTATATTATTCACTCGAGTAAAATGTTTATTTATTAATTTAAATTTTTTTGCCCCCATGCAGGGTCATACTCAAGTAATAGAGGTTTGGTCCAGAACCACTGAAAAACACCTCATATGTGAATACAGCTCTCAAAATGACAGTAAATACTATTAAGAATAATAGTCAAAGACAAAAAAACCTCACTTTAGGAAGAACATGACATGCAAGGAATTGAAGTAACATTAATAACTCAAAAACAAAATCCAGCAGAGCTATCAATACTCAAGTACCCATATTCTGAAAGATATGTCAAATAAAATGGAAAAAGTTCAACCCTATGAGAGAGCTACTGCAATATATGGATTAAGGTAATTGCAGTAATTGTTACAAGGCTGAACAAAGCACCCATCTCAAAAGAAACCAAAAAATATCAGTTAACAAAGCCAGATGTTATACTTAGTTCAAAAATGTATCAGCTTACACAAACTATCTCCACCAATGGCTAGAAATTAACTCAACTTACCACAAACTATCATGAGAAGGTCGATCACAGGTGACTAGTTGATCCAAACTGGAAAACAATTTCTGCAAAAATGTTCAGACCAATAAATTTGATGCGTGAAACACTACTAAAAACTCAACAAAAAACCTGCATCGGGCAAAGAGAAAAATATACCCAGAAAAGTGCATGCATGTGCTCACATATGGGGGGAAAAGTTAGACTTCAGGAGGATGCATGGAAACAAGTAGTCCAGAGAAAATATGTACACAAACATGGGAAGAGTTGACATCAAATAAGTGAGGAAGCTAAATGAGGAAGCACATAGAAGGAATTATACAAATCTATGGACTAGAAAAAAAAATACAAGATACGAAGATATACCATCAGCATAACAGAACTTTCACTCAATTGTTTGTTAGACTGTTGAGCAAGGTGTGCTGCCTGTAAATGACACATTTAGTCAAGTATAAGCTACTGTGCTGAGCCAAAAAATCATGGAAGTCACATCATACCAAAATGAAATAAAACAATATGACATACATGAAATGGTAGCAACATTCCAAGGATGTTGTATCTCTGAAGTAAAGAAAGAGAAGGCTCTGCAGCTCCATACGACAGCATATAGTTGACTTCCATCATTAGTCTAGACTGCACATGAAAAATTGAGGCCATGCAGGAAAAAACGACTAACCAAGAAGCAGTAATATAGAAAGATTTCATTGTGGTTAGGAATCTTTTTTAGCATCAGGGCTGTCAGGTTATGAGAAGGCATAAAAGCATAGAGAAAGCTAAACCTTAGGAGGGTTAAAAGAACAAACAGAGATGATTAAATAAGTTAACAATGGTTTACATGAATTCATTGTTCATACCTTGTTCAATATCATTATGGACGGTGAGAGTTTATGCATAGCAATCTCAATCTCCTTTGAAAAGGACAACTTGAGGCGAGCAGCCAGTCTCAAGCCACGCAAGATCCTTGCTGAGGACAAAGAAAATCCAGGATCAGTTCCATCAAAAATGATAAAAGGAGGGCATCAGGGTAAGTTCATGCTATGTTGCTCGGTCTCTTCAAAAATGTCAATGGGTGCTTGTCAGATTCCCCAAAAGTAGTGTATTTTGGAGAATCAGACATGGGTGCAACATCAAAAGTGAAGAGTCCACACAACTTAGAGTTCATGTGACTCGTCTTCTATTTTTTCAATTCACCAGCCCTACGGCCTCCCTCCTAAACTTTTAGAAATGCCTATTGTTACTAGTAAGACCTCTGAAAACGCTTCTAATGTTCACCTGACATAAGGTTGACTCAGGATAGATGGAGTCGACGGGATAGTGTTTTCTCAAAGCACAAAAAGAATATTTTTTTTTATGATTGATGGGATGAAGAATATGACCTTTTCTGTCAAAACTTTTCACCACACTCTTCAACTCATCCAGTTACCTCCATGTTTATGCCTAATGGCACGTTCACCTCTCCCAATACACCTAGGGAGCATTATCGCCACATCTTCAAGCACCACTCTGCCCCTTTACACCAGCACGCTTTCTCTCCCCCAACCAAGCAGCACAAGCAACAAAGCCAACCTTTCTCTGGTCAAACAATAAGCCCCATTCAAAACATCCATGTTCCATTCCCTCCGTGGACTTAAAAAAACACCTATCTCATCCCTCCTTTGACACTAGACAAACCCCACTTCAGACACAATCTCAACAAGAATGATCCCTCCACCATATATTACTTAAAATACAATTCTGCATTCATGATCTGATACAGAGGGATCCCTTTCTTCACAAAGAAGTTATGCAGGAGCTGTAATACAAGGATTTGTAGAACAATGAATAATAGTTATTTAAATATTTAGGCGCGTCTATTTTTGGTCAGATATTTGACTTATTGTATTAAAAAACTGGACATACTGTGTACAATCTAAAACAAGTACTCTCTCCAAGAATGACCTTCTTTCTTTTTTAGTCGGTTTAAAAAAGAATGACATCTTTCTTTTTTTTTGTAATATTTTAATTTCAGCTTTCCACGTGACATGTTTAAGACCACAAGATTAAAGGGCATTTTGATACATTTGACATTACTTTAATTTAGGACCACAAAATTAAAGTCTTATTTCTTTTCTTAAAACTCCGTGTCAGGTCAAATTAGACCATTCTTTTTTAAACGGAGGGATTATTAGATGTTCAACTGAGTAATAATTTGTTTCTAATAATAACCGTCGTCTTAAATCCAACAATATCCTTGGCTATCATGTCACTTCTTTGTCATCTTCAAGAACTATATAACAACTAGGCTCAATCTCAAACTAGTTGGGGTTGACTATATTAACAAAAAACAACAGGATCAATATGAATGTACAATGCATGAAATATAGTTCGAATTCTCAAGTCAAGGCACATCTCTAAAATAGTTGCACCTACCACAATCCTCTTCAAATGACAAGTGTGCTGGTACTAAAGTCCTTAACTGCATAAATATGACAAAAGACTTTGTAAATTCCAAAACACATCAAAATGAGACCTTCACATATTTGAAGTAAAATAATTTCACCTGTAAAGATTTTAAGTCCACTATTGCATCAGCATAATCATAGATTGTATTCACGGACGGATCAAAAAACAAACTGTATCCACAGTTTCATAAACACACAAAATGAGTGAACTAGCACGACATATCCAAAAAAAAATGAAGAGATCCAATCAATCACCAAAAAGATAAAGAAGATCTATAAACAGGAAATATATATGTATGTATATATATATATATATATATATATATATATAGACTTTTGAACTGTAGACAAGCATGTATAGACTGTCCTTATAAAAAAAAAACATGTATAGACTGTAATACAAATGTGTTGCTTTCCACCAGAATAGAGAACTGTGGGAGGTTCTTCAAGAGAAAATGATTAACATGCAAATAGTCTCCCCAATAATATTGATCCTCATAGTTCAATCGGGATAAGGATTAGTGGAGAGGTTTGAACCAGTCCTGGAACTAAAACAATTTTCCAACAAAAACCTACATTGCTTACGATAAGAATCGAGCTCCTTTTTCTTACAACATATTTTGTTTATAAAATTGCTTCTTTTTATATTATTTTGGCTGTTCAAAAATAAATTTTGTAGCAAATAAAGATTTTAGGAAATTTTAATCTATTACGGCTTTAGCTTTTTTTTTGTACAATGCAAATGTTCCGCAAAACAAAACTCAAAAACGTATTGGTTTCCAATATCGAAACCAGATCAACAACATACTCGGTTTCAAATTTCCAAGTTCAAAAAAAAACATAACTCAATTTCAGAACAAACACTGCCTAAGGCCATCTTCAGTTCTTCATCTTTATATTACGCCCTGTTCTACATGATAAGATCAAACTGACAAAATCAAGTGAACCAGTGATCTTGTATAGCTGCAAGAAACAATTTGCGTAGCTGCACCTATAATGAAGCCACTTATCACGCAAACAACTTCTCATACTTCTACTTCCCACCTTGGAGTATCCAATAGTAACTCCAAGTTCCAACTTCTTAACCGGAGCTCTATACATGGCAATGCTTTCCGACCTCAAATCACTTTTCTCATCCAAAAGGATGTTGATAAAGCTTGATGATTCATACAGTTGACATTTTAGAAACACCTCCCAAGGATCCAACAAACTGGAAAACACAAGGACATTGTTGCACTACCACCGCACTAGTAAACTTCTTGTGTTATACCTTGTCTCTGTTACTAAATAAGGTTATGATTATACATTGCAAATATGCACCATAATAGGTCTATAGATATTAATTGAGGACCACAACATGGATAAATCAAGCGTAGCAGTTGACAGCATAGAACCTACCTCTACATGTCTGCCACCTCTATGCCACACTGCATTCCTCCATTTTTCTATCAAGACCTTTGCCCACAGTCTCCTATAGTTCTGTAATTATTATCTTTTCCATTATTTTCTAGCATAGACAAATGCAATTACTCAAACAAAATGTTAATGTGTGATAAAACAACAATTTTGTTATGAGTTCCAATTTTTCAGCTTTTCTTTGCATTATGGCTGCCTACATAGATATTCATTTTGGGTTAGTGGTAAGAGGAAGCAGACTGGGCATTGGAACCAAGACAAAATTGAGTCCACCAGTAGAATTGAACAACCTACGAAGCCTTCCAGATCCCCCTTCGCAGGGTAATTTATAGAATAGAAACTAGATTTAGCTCCATTTTCTCAAGGGAACAAAAAATGAAGACATACCTGTTAACAGTGAAGTCTCGGTGCATGGAATCCTTCCAGAGAATGAAATCCTTCTGATGAAATTTCTTTGGCATTTTAGGAATAGAAAGTTTCTTACTTTCTCCGGTTGGTTTTGCCTTAGTATCAAAACTTGAGACCTGAGAGACAGAAACCCGAATTCTTCACTAATTAAAGTTGTATAGTGTGTGAAGGATGATAACCAACATATCTAGCCATCTAGGAGAAAAAGACTTCAGGTATATTGTCTTTCCAATGTAAGTTCAAAGGGAGGTAAGACACCAATGGAAGCTCTTCAATGAATGTTCTCCTTTTCTTAAACAATGAATAATTTTGATCAAAATGATAAATTTACAAATAACAATTTAAAAAAAAATTAAACAATTACAAATAATGATAAACTTACAAATAAATTTGAACAGTAAGACTAAACCACTTCTCACTTCTCAAAGCACTTTAGTGATTTTCATTTTATTGCAATTACCTACTTATAACAAAAAGATAAGCATACAAATGTGAACCATGCCCATGCACCGAATATAAGTATAAAATGTGCAACAGATCTATAGCATAAAGCTGCACCAACCTCCACAATAGAACCATTGATATGTACTCTGCATATTGGAAACCGTCGTCCAACAATTATTGCACGATGAAAACACCTTTTTATCTATGACAAAGAGAACAGACCAACATAAATATACAATCACGGGGACAAGTAGTTGAAACCAAACATAACTGCCTAGTTATTAGATACTATTTGAATGTATCTTAGACCTGCGGAAGCCTTGCAGTTGTGATAACATCAAAATCTTTTGGTATTTTATTGAGAATTAGATCTCTGACACATCCACCAACCAAGTAAGCTTCAAACCCTGCATATTGCAACTTTTGGTCAAAGGCTAACCTTCACGCAGTTAGATATCTAAATATGAACATGCATGCAAACTAAGTAGTGCGACGACAAGGGTTAAAATTAATCGTAAAGCCATTTACAACCAAGAAAAATATCTTATTTTGTGACTCTTCGTCCAAGCAAACTATAATATATTGGGAACTTAGATAGTGACTATCTTTAACTGAGAAATCCGGATAAACAGCAAAGCATCATATATAAGTATCACCTCCACTTTGGAGACCCTTCAGAACAGTCCATGCATATGCTGGTATCGAGGAGTTACTTATCCCAAATTCCCTTGAGTAAAGCTTCCTCCACTTTGAGAAGTCAATTTCACCTGCATCATCATCATCACAGATCATAGTGTTACTGCAAACCATTGCCACTCCTGAGTCCTGAACACGCAATGGAGAAGAAACACCTTGCTCTTTATGTGTGTAGAACATTATGACACTGGACTTAACAGAGGCGCGTTCTTGCTAATATTATGGAATTCATGGCAAATTCTTGTTGAAAAAAAACATCAATTTTATAATGTTCAATACTAAAACATCATGCTTTTTTTTTTTTTATTCTTGAATGTTTATTACAGAACATTCAAGAATACACTTGGCAATAATGACTGCACCAAGAACCAAGAAAGAGATAACTAAAGAAAAAGAACAAGGAAGAATTACCAGTATCAACCAGAGACCCAGAACCCATATTAGCAGAGTGCTGTTCCTGATATTTGGCTTTAGAGTAGGTGTTATGATTAAATTTCTAGAAGAAGGAAATTCAAGAAAATTGTTATAAACTGTTCGACAATTTGCCTGAACGAAATAACTTAGTATAAGAAGAACAAGATAATCAATTTAGCACCTGAAAGGCTTTAAAGCGCGACAGCAAGAAATTGGGTTTGGTTTGTTGGGCTAGCGCCGCCATGAATTTTATTAATTTAAAGAATCATGGTTGACGTTTGAGAGCGGGATCAAGAAAAAGGCGCCTCTTTCATGTCTGGCGACAACAACGTTTGCGGCTTTGATCTAGACATTTAGGTCACACGATCTTACAATTGGGTTAATATAAGCAAGCTTTTGGCAAACTTCGATTTTTCGGTTTCAAATTTATGCTTTTTATTCGTACATTCAAATCTTTTTGACAAAATATCTCTACCTAATTTCCTTTTTTGTGTGTGTGTGTTTTTGTTCAAATATACAGAGTAAAAAACCATTGAGTATTCAAAAATAGTTACATGATTTTATTTTTATTGTCTAAAGTTTAGTCAATTAACATTTTTAAAGAAAGTATTTGAAAGAAAATAAATTTGTTATGCAATTTAATTATTGAAAATGGAGCCAGACCAAAAGCAAAATATACAATATAGTTAATGCTACAAAGAAAGAGAACTATTCACAATAGATAGATTGATAAATGAAGATTAATCGTAGACGTTAAATTTATTATTCGTCATCAGGAAAATGAGTTAAAAAATCATCTCTTTAGGTAATATTCTTAAACCAAAAACTCCTCAAATGGTTACACAAGAAGGAATTGATAAGAGACACGTGGGACCAATTTATGAATTATACTATTCCCTTCGTCCGGAATTGTTTGTCATGTTGCGCTTATCAAAAGTTAATTTGATTAATTTTTAAAAATAAATTAAATTACATTAATTCGATATTTTTAAATAAAAAAATAAGATATTCTAAACTATATGAAAAGTACTATAACTTACAAATTTTTACATATTAATATGATAAAAAAATATATCTTAATATGTTAGTCAAAATTTTTATAGCTTGACTCTAAAAATAAAAATTATAACAAATAATATCGGATGGAGGGAGTATTACTCAAATAGTTGGATAGTTTAGCCATAGCTTGATGTTTTATGAGTTTGTTCAACTTTGGAAGGTCAGTTGTGTAATATTTTTCTAGTTTGGTGATTAATACAAGTTCAATTAACAAAAATAATATAATTAATTACAAGGTCTTCAAATAAATGTAATGGGAAATAATTATAATTAATGATAAAGATAAGATTGATAAATATCTTAAATTAAAATAGTATAATGAATAATTATTATTTGACGAATAGAGTACAATATTATATATTTAATAACAATTTTGAGATAAGTTAAAACAAAATCATAATCTATACATATACATCTATATGTAAAAACATTATATGTTGTTAAAAAAGTGAACTGAATTTTTAAAAACCGGCATCTAGCATTCAAAAATTTCTCTAAAATATGTCCAAATTGAGATTTGAATATTCAAACTCAAAGAACATAATTGAACGATCCAACACAGAAAGAGGCAATCTTTGTCAAGCAAAGACAACTTGTTCATCATATCAAATAAATAAACTGATAATGCTATACCCTTTTCTCAATTTATGTATCCTCATATATAAAGTCCTATTTTTAACAAAGATGGAGACACATATAGATCTATTTCTTCTTTGTAAAGTAACTACTCACTTCCTTCTTATTTAATTGTCACCGTTTTAAATTTTTTCTCTTAAGAATATATGCAAATTTATTATTGCACTCTTATTCAGTGTTCTATTAAAATTAAATTCTAATCAATAAACATGAATTAATCTATTTGACTAATTTATATATTTTTAAAACTGATAATTTTCAAATAAAATAGAAAGAATATTGTTATTTATACCTCGACTAAGGGAGTAATATTGTTAGTGTATGTTGCTTAGTTTTGGAAAGAAAAAAAGACAATTTAGAGAATAGTTATGTTCACTTCACCTACCAACCAATAACTATATTGCATTACCCTCAATGCCGGTGGAATCCCACCATTCCTTAATATCGTTGTTTTCTAGTTTCTCCGACTTCAAGGCACCTTCGATTCTTATTGGTTTGTTTATTACTTCTATTTTTTTTTTAAAAAACAATAAAAAAATATTATTTGTAAATAATCATATTCTAAATAATTACTATACTATATTCTATATCATATATTTAAAATTATAAAAGAATTTATATTCGCTATCCAACAATAATTGTCCTGTTATTTTTTACTTTGGAGATTTCTTAAAAAACTATTAATAGAAGGATAATTTTACTATATCACCATTGAATATAATAAATACAACATTTTGAAAAATGTATCAAGAAAATAACTATAATTAATAATAACGGTAAATTAGGAGTTAAATTATCTATTGATTTCATAAAATAGACAAACATTGTTGGACATTCTAGAATAATATAGTGAACAACTACTATTATACGGAGAAAATAATGCACTACGTATATCTTTAATTTAAAATTATTAAATATATATTTTTCCTTAATTTTCTATGTTTTATTTTTATTTGTCCATTTGTATATAAATTTATATTAATCGGTATATATTATTAATTTTGAGAATTAATTTTAAAATTAATAGTTAATAATGAAGATAAAATATATGATTTTATATATTATATAAGTAAAAATATATATTTTTATTTTAATATAATATAATAAACAAAATGAACGGAGAAAATACATTTTCTTTAATAAAAAGTAGTAGTATCTCATTTGGTTCTGTTTTTGTTTGTCCACTTTGTGTATAAATTTATATTAATTCATACATAATATTAAATTCTGAGAAATAATTCAAAAATAAATACTTAATAATGAAGAGATAAAATATATAAAAAATACTCTTTTTTGCCGATAATTATTATTCGCTATTAACTTTGAATATATTAAATATAATAATTAAGAAATGTATTAGATATTAAAGTAATATTTAATATCAAAGAAATAATAGATACAAATAAATAAATTATTTCTTGTTTTTTCAAACTACATGGATATTGTTTGACAATTATTTTTATATTACAGTGAATAAATAAAAATAATCTAAAGAATATATTTTTATAAATAAAATTAAAAATTACTAATACATTGAATATAAATAATACATTTCCGTGATTTGGTAAATATAAATGGTTTTATTTTCACAAATATAATAAAACGCAATAAAAGAGTCTCTGTCATTTACTTTTCTTTATTATCTTCGCTTCACCAGTTTCGCCCTGAAATCGTGAAATCATCTGAATTAGGGCTTCTTCTTCATTCTGCCGTTTCCGATTAATCGGCGATTCCGAATTCATCACTGTTCGTCCCAGGTTACAGCTCGCCATTGATTAGTCTACAGGCCTCCCGAATTGTTGAAGGGGAGGGTTTTGAGTATGGGCGGCGGTGATACTAGTGCTGCGGCGGCAAAAGAGGATAACGAGAATAACGCCACTGGCGATCAAAAAGTTACAATCAATGTCCGATGTTCCAACGGCTCCAAATTTACCGTTCAGGTGGCTCTAGACTCAAGTGTTGGATCCTTCAAGTCCACCCTTGCTCAGCACTCCGACATTCCTGCCGAGCAGCAGAGATTGATCTATAAAGGCCGGATCTTAAAGGACGAGCAAACCCTAACAAGCTACGGTAATATTAATTATCCCCATCTATATTTCGATTTTGGTACGCGGAGGACTTGATTGTTTCTGCTTAGTAGATATACAGTATAGTCCTGGAAAAGGTCCCTAATTTAATTAGGCTTTTTTTTTTTGCGTGATGGGGATTGGTGACATGCTATTTTGTTGATTGTCGTTATTGATATATCTGTTAAGGTAAATAATTGTAACATGTAAAGGCTACTCCCGGTTTAGAAGGTTTGATATTTGGGGGTTTATCTATTGATGGTAAGAAAGGTGAATAAACGGACTTCTACTTAATGCAAGCTCTGTTTAAAGGGTGCATACTTCAGTTCATACTTCGTATGGGGATGATAGCTGATGATGAAAAAGACTTCCGTTGATATGATTGAGCATCATCTCCAAAAAATATATAAGAAGTGATAATATATAGATTTGCAAGTAGTTTAGCTTAAGAGAAAGGTCTGGTGTGTTGACTTACCCTGCAGACCCTAGATTCCTAGTTGAGAGTTGTGTTCCAAGGAAACTTTTACAAGATTATACTCTATAGAAACAAGGTGCTGATGGTTAATAGCGACCTCTAAAAGATCAGAACTGACAAGGAGGGTATCAGAGTTGTAAAAAGCCGGGGTTTGGGGATGAAATATGGTTCCACTTTCCTACTACTGGGAATGGATGGAGTATCTTGTCCTCCGCCCTGTCATTAGTTAACATCTAATTTTGCATTATGTTTTACATGATTATATTCTATCTCCGTGAAGTATGTTTTTGACATGTTTCCAGGCTGTCACAGTGATATTCTTTTATGTTTTGCTTATCTTATTTATATGTGGTTGATAGGTCTAGAGGCAGATCATACCGTCCATTTGGTTCGAGGTTTTGCACCAGCTGCCGCTGTTAATACTGCAAGTGCAGTCAATACTGGAAATCCAAATGCTAATCAGAATGTACCCTCTGATGCCGCTCCAAATGTAGGTGGACCATTTTCTGGATCGGGCCTTGGGGCTTCATTGTTTCCTGGTCTTGGAAGTGGTGGAGGCGGTGGTGGTCTACTTGGAGCTGGCCTTCCGGATTTCGAGCAGGTCCAGCAGCAGTTGACCCAAAACCCCAATATGATGAGAGACATGCTGAATATGCCTCTCGTTCAGAATTTAATGAATAACCCAGAAATCATCCGTAACATGATTATGAACAATCCTCAAATGCGAGAGATCATGGATCGTAATCCAGAGCTTGCCCACGTTCTTAATGATCCTGCTACTCTTCGTCAGACAATGGAAGCTGCACGAAACCCTGAACTTATGCGTGAGATGATGCGTAATACTGACAGGGCAATGAGCAATATTGAATCTTCCCCCGAGGGATTTAACATGCTGAGGCGCATGTATGAAAATGTCCAAGAGCCTCTCCTAAATGCAACAACTATGGGTGGAGATGCAAGAAGTGATGTGGGTTCAAACCCGTTCGCAGCTCTTTTGGGGGCCCAGGGTACGGGGCAAGGCAGAAACCAGTCAACTAATCCTCCAACTACTGGTTCTGAGGCTACTGCTAACACACCTGCTCCAAATACTAATCCACTTCCTAATCCTTGGGCTTCGGCTGGCAGTAAGCTACTATCATTTCATATCCTTTGATTTTGTAGGAGATTTGCTTGCTTTAGACATGCTTAATCACTTCACCTTTTTTTTTTTTTTTTTTTTTTTGGGGGGGGGGGATGTCCGGGTTGCGCACCTTGACTATTCCACTAGTTACTTGGAACCTCCCACAAACACATGTAACAGGTCTTTGTGCCATGGCTTTGGCAAATGAGAAGAAATCGCCCCCTGTTTTTTTGTCTCTGCTGTCCTTTGCCTTTTGTTTGACTGAAGTCGGGTTTCACTTGTAATAGGCAGTGACTTCTCCTCCTCTTGTGCATCTGCAAGACTTCTATTCTTGGCTGCTTTGATTGGTTGTGATTTGTGAATGACTGGTGCAATGTGTGTTTTGAATTTACACACCAGGGGTAGCATTGCACACTAAAAACAAAATGTTAGGTTCTCATAAGCTTCTCATGCTTGTTTTCAAGAATTTTCATCCTCCATGGCCCATGCTGTATGCGTAATTCTATGTTACATTTTTTGAGCAGGTGGTATTTAGGCATCAGGGTATTTCATAAGGTTTTCTTGTTATATATGTTCGATTTTTATTGTTTTTTTCTTTATTTGCCTTTTTTGCAGCTGGAGCTGGCCAAAATAATACCACTGCTAGGTCAAACACTGCTGGGGAAACCAGGGCACCACCGCCTACTGGCTTAGGTGGACTTGCACTCCCAGATCTTGAGGGAATGCTGGGTGGCATGCCAGATGCTGCTTCATTAAATCAGATGATGCAAAACCCAGCCGTCTCACAGATGATGCAGTCTCTCCTCTCAAATCCTCAATACATGAACCAGGTATCATTGTGACTTCAAGCTTGCTTGCAGTCATCTATGTCTTTATTTCCTTTCTTTATTTCTCTTCTTCTATTTTTTATGGAAAGTTTTTTGTCAAGTTCTCATTCGGTAGTATCTTGGTGTTCAGATGCTTGGGACGAACCCACAGCTAAGGAATATGCTTGATTCCAACTCCCATCTTCGAGAAATGATGCAAAACCCTGAATTTATTCGGCAGATGACTTCCCCTGAGACAATGCAGGTAAATCAATTCTGGTTGCTATTTTTATCTTGCTTCCTTGATGTGTATGGTGCATTGGATGTATTGAATTTGGTGTTTGGCTAATTGAATCCTAATAAGTGTGCTTTTCACTAATTTGGCCTCATTACCTATTTGTGGATGAGACAAGGCATGTACATCAACATGTCCGATCGGAATGACGCTTTATCATTAGTTCAGACTGTTGGCCAAAAGAAGTCATAAGCTAACTATGTGTGTCAAAGGGGAAGTGTAAGAAACCGATATACTGCACTTGGTACTTTTTTGCTTTGGATTGGGCATTTCTAGATCCACTGTTATACCTCTCCAAATCACTGAATTTCTCCCATTTTCCGTGACATAAAAATTAAGCTGTGATGATGTTCACTTATCTCAAAGGGAAGTATACTCATTCATCAAAACTTGCAGCATATTAGTCACTCCCGTTTCCTATAAAGTTACAAATAAAGCAGTGATAGTTTCCAGATTCTTGAAAGGAAACTTCAGTAATTTGAAACAATTGTTGTGCTATACCATGGAACTCTTATCTGTAGAATTATATTTAACTCATATTATTGCCTTCTTATTTTAATTTCTCCACCAATTAAAGCATAGATTTGTGAATTTTAACAATATCTCTCTCTTTGATATATTGCATTTTCTCTTATGATCTTCTGATTTCGTACATAATGGACACAAGAGTCATGCTTTCATCCAGATGTAGAAATTTGCATTTTTCATTATACTGATATACTCTTAAGACATCAAACCACTCAAGGCAATGCATACAGGGAGTCAGTTTCATCCAAATGTTGAAATTGACTTGCTTGTCAATTACTAAGTGTAAGATATCCCATGTCAAAAATAAGTAAGTAAATAATAAGTGTAAGATATTAATACACCTAATGGACGTCACCATGTGTTTGTTTCTTGATGTGGCTTATAACATTTATCAAAACTTCAGGTGGTAAGCTTTAGTTAAATTTAAAATGCTAAATATTAGGCGAAGTTCTAAATTTTAAAGTTCTATCCACCATGGAGTTATCTAGAAGGGGGACCACTTGAGCTTTAAAAAGGGAAATTGACATTTCACTGTAGAGCTTTGTGCTTTATAATGATATGGCTAAGATTTTTTCCATGAGGTGGGTTTGGAGGGGCAACTGTGAAACTAGACTTACTTTTTGATGTGTCTGATCAAAGTGCTTGGCAAGTGTACTTTTTCATGCTATAGTGTATTTTGGTTCGTAATCACTATGTATCCCCTGACTTTTTATTTTTGCTTCTTTTTAGCAACTTATGACTTTGCAGCAAGGGCTTTTGTCTCAACTTGGTCGGCAAACTACGAACCAGTAAGTTGATACCTATGTTTTAAGTTGTAACATAAATCATGAAACATGCAGAACACCAGCCAAGTGAACTTAAACCGTAGGTATTATTATCAAAATACCTACGTTTTAAGTTCACTTGGCTGGTGTTCTGCATGCTTCTTGATTTATGTTACAACTTTTGCATATCTTTCTTATTTCCCATTAGTCAGCATTTCTTGTATACACTTGCAATGAAATTGGTTCAGACATATTCTCAGATTTCAATTTTCCATTAGTAGAGACCATCTCAATTCTTAAATTAGGAAGGAAGAAGGGCATGCTTTACTTTTCATGTTTCAGATCTTTATGGTTGTTGGATCATTTTGGATAACTTTATGGTATTTCTGGCTCCATGCTGAGATGATGTTCTTTTTCCCTCTTGCAGACCGGGTCAGAATGTGGGAGGTGCAGGTAAATTTTATGCCCTCGAATACCTCAACCCATACCCCTAAATGCAATGTTACCAGTGGAGTGTGTAGGTTACTTCAATAAGTAATCATGTTATAATCTTATCTAAGAGCCAATATATTTCCGTTGCCGTTGTTTTAGAAGTTTGTTCAAGACTAATTTTTTGTGCAAAAATGGTCTAGTAGTTATGTGATGGAAGGATGTTTATCAAAGTGAAATGTAAGTTCTACTGTGAATGTTGCGCCGCTAAAGTTCAACATATCCACAGATGAGTGTCGCACTCATGCAGATACTAAAATGGATGTGTAGTCATACAAAGATTGGTTTAGTTTAGAGATGACACATTCTCCAGAAGGTTTTTGGGGCAGCACACATTGAGGATAAAACGCGAGAAGGTTGATTGAATATTTATTTTTAGTATTACACTCGGGGTTGTTTGGTTGGGAACAAGTTATCCCGGGATAAGTTACATGAGATAACTTATCCCATCACTATGGCACAAATGTGGTAGAAATACTCCAAAGACTAGAACCAGATGCAGAATAAAATAGTCATACATTTTATTCCGGGGTTATTATATCTCACACCGAACGACTCCCCTCATAGTCTCTGGTGGCTGGGTACTGACCAGATCAGGTCCTGAGAAAATGGCGTCCTTTCAAACAAAATCAAGAAAAAGTGAAGATGTTGAAATAGCTAATTATTGTAAGCATGAAGGGGCTAAATTAAATGAAATATTTTTTATACATATGTTTAAAAAGCACTTACCGGAGTTTCAAATTAAAAACCAACACTCTTAAGACCAAAAGTCGGGCGGATAGCCGGATAGGGCATTTCTCCATTCCTGGTTCTGCTAAGTTTTTTGAAATAATTACCAGCCCAAACTATCTTTTAATTCCAAAACTACTAAGTACTGTTGTAATGGCAATTGGAATTGTATCTCTTGGGGTGGTATGGTCATGGCCTGCGTCAAACTAGAGATGTAGCGGTCAAATTATGTTGAGTGTAAATTTAAAAGAGGATGGTGTAGACCTCAAATCACGTGGAAGAAGTTGCGAGAGACCTGCAATTTTTTGGACTCATTGCAGACTTAGATAAATTCACGACACAAGAAGAAAAGATCCGTATAGGTGATATCTTCTAGTTGAGTTTTAGTCTTGTTATACTACTTCAATTATTATTATTAATTGGAGAAATTAGGACTCATTGCGTGTGTACCCCAACTTGTTTGGGGGAGTTCTTAGGTGTAGTAGTAGTAGTTGTGAAAAGGGTCTAATATTAACTATTTGAACCTTTATTTTAAGGCAGAAATTCATTGTTATTTATCGGTTGTGACTGATTCCTAGGTAAGTCAATAATTAACCAGATGTTGTGGGATTTAAGTCAATATACAAAAAGTCAAGAGCCTACACAAAATTATTATTTTTTGAGATGATACCTAGCTGATTTATATCAGAAGGAACATCATGGCTGCACCAAATATGATTCGATACCAAAACTAGGACCATACTGTCTAATCCATTTTCTATCCATCAATAGATTTCTCATGTGAGGAGTCTTGATGCTACTTTAAGGGTTGCCACCATGTTGAGGTGATGATTTTAACGGTAAGCTATTGGGTGTGGTTGTATAGGTTGGGGATGCTGGTAAAAGGTATTGGCGTGGTGGGGAAACAAGGATATGGGTGTTGTAGGGTGGAACTAATGGAGTGGTTTAGTTTCTCAATACATTCCTGTCATGTGATCTGATAATTGCCTTTCAAGATGACTTAGTGCCTCCCAATTTGTTTGTCTAGGTTCTAGCATTTAGTTCAATCTATTGACTAGATATGGAATCTGAACATGAATTCATTCATTAGTTTCTGCTACTTTTTAGATGAAACAGCATGTCGATAGTAGTTCCACTTTTGACACACACATGAAATCTAGTTATGCTAAGATATACTCAGCTTCAGTGACATCCTTCAGCATCCCTTTATTGAAATGCTGAGCTGTGAAATGTAGCTATATTGAGATTCAGTCGCGTCAGTACAATCCATCCTTTATATAATGTATAGTAAGGTTGATTCTTTTTCTTGGCTTCGATATATAGTACAGTGGAGGAGGACAACTACAATGCTATTTTTGCATACTGCTGTTTAGTTTTAGTTTGACTCACATCATTACGGTTCTTCCAATAATTGCAGCCCCTGACAACAACATGGGAATGGAAATGCTGATGAATATGTTTGGTGGACTTGGGTCAGGGGGTTTGGGTGGTGTCCCCAACAGATCCAATGGTTAATTTTCTCCTCTTTATTTAGTCAAACTCTCTCAAATTTTAACTTGCTCACCTTTTTTAATGTTGATGTCTTGCTGTAGTGCCTCCGGAGGAATTATATGCCACTCAGCTAGCACAGTTGCAAGATATGGGTTTCTTTGACACTCAAGAAAATATCAGAGCATTGGTTGCCACTGCAGGCAATGTTCATGCCGCAGTAGAGAGACTTCTTGGAAATCTTGGACAGTAATGTTTTATCACTCTTTCATATGACTAGCTTCTGATGGGGACAAGCTGAAGTCTCTGTTAGTTTGGACATGGCAAGCGTCAAATCTTAATAGGAAGGAGCATTAACTTTTAGTTGGAAATATTTGTTTTGGAGTTTATTTTTGGAAGGACTCTCAGCTGTTGTCTTCCATTATCTTTTTCCCCTTGGACCCAAAAAAAAAGGAAATTGATGGAAGAACAAGTTGTTTAGTCCCTTGTACATACGATGTTAAAATTGGTCCCATAAATTGTTTGGTATATTATAATTTGTACTTCACTTGTGTTTAGCATCTCTTTTTTGATATGCTAGGCTAAATGAATTTGCTTGATACTTAGTTAATTCAGCTGTAGCTGTCTGTATTTTACTTGTTCAGTTGCGCATTAAGTTTCTTGTGTGCTACATTATGATGTGTTGTTCTTGCCTCTTGTTTGAGTTTTAACGATTTATTTCGTTTAGAATATGAAATTGCTTGCAAGGAAGAATGAGCATATAAGAATTTAGTTTAGTCGGTTTCATAGAAGATGCACTAACTTTGAAAGAGTTCTCTCTACAGCTGTTGGGGTGAGACTGAATTGTAATGTCTTGTGTAGACAACAGACTACATGGCTATCATCGAAAACCAATATTACATATTGTAAGATTTTCAATAACGAAAAAGTTATGCAGATCACAAGCTAATTTATTTCTTAAACATTTCATGGAGTCAAATAATTGGATTTTCTTCCTGTGTATGATATATCTTTCAGGTCTTATTAGGGTTAATTATGTAAGAATATGTATATTTCATGTGCTTCAATTTATTTGTTGAAAAATGTCACTTTCTAACTAAAACTCAGTAAGCATATATATATTTTTAAAATATTTAACTAAGAAATTTTTTCTATCACTGATCCCATATTTTCTTTGTAGTGTATTGGAGATTTAATGGTATTGCAAATGGTGCCGAACGAAATGCATCAAATGAAAGAGCAATAGCTTTTTATGGGAAAAATAGGATAATATGTTAAATTGAGTAGACATTTTCTTGCGCCGATTTTACATAAATCCATGAAGAATGTGAATAGACAATGTAAAAGCATCACTGTCGTGGAAGCTGGGCAAACAAACAAAAACAGAATGTGCTAAGGCTTGTAAATACGATAATATTAGGAAAAATATGCTTACAATAACTATTAGTAGATTGAAATAATTCTCAACATTTTCCCTATACAATAATATATAAAGTAATTTATAATTTAATGAAAGGTACATTAACTACAAGTACATTGAAAATAGAAAATAGTTATTTCTATTTCCGTATCTTGATTTTTGTCTTTAAGGCTTTCTACTTTTATAACAATATATATAAATAATTATTAAATAGGGAAATGAAATGAGCTCAAATGTGGATCGAAGTTGATAGAAATGATCAATATAATTAACCCTAATAATATTTTTGAATTGTGATATACTAATTGATTGTTATTGTTAAAGAAAACTTAAACAATCTTTCTCATTTTTTCCCACCATAAACAAAATATATGATAACATTCACATAGACCCTACATAAGATAAAAGAGGAAATATCATAATATTTTTTATATTCAAATATTCATATCAATTTGAAATTATTTTAATTCATTAATGTAATAATTCTTAATTAATAAATGTAATTGTACTATGTCAAGTAAATCTTAATGAATATTTGGCAAGTGAGTCAACTTTTTACTACATATGACCCTACCTAAAATGGCAAATGAGAGCTATAAATAAGACTCTTACATTACTGAGTTTTTCCCATCTCATCACTCATTTAGCAATACTAATCTTTCAGATTAATTAAGTAGCCATGGCTTCACCAGCACGATCTAGCAATAGTGCTTCAATTAGGAACAGGGCTGCTCAGGTTAACAACAATGTAAGCTTTCTAGCCAATTTGATTATCTATGTAGAAAGTTTTTAAAATTTTAATACCTTAATTACATGACATGTTTAATTAAATTTTAAGATCTCCTGTTATAAATTAAATTTTGTGTTCAGTCAAATTAAGACGTTAGTGATTGTTCCATTCACTATGCATCAATAAAGTTATAACTTTATCTAATTTTTATGCATGAAGATCAATGCCGGTATTGATAGAGAACACACTTCTTCACCAAATCTAATGGCTGAGGTTGATGTTCGTCCTCCTCCTCCTCCTCCTCGTCCTCTTGCAAATGAAATTGAGATGAATACGAATCCTTTTTATAACTACGGTGAACAAGTGGTGTTACAAAGGGGGTGGGGTCTTCCCCCGTACGTTTGCGAGGAAGTTATCAAAACACCAACTGGGCTCCGTGCTATAGCAGTACGGAGACGTAATGTGTCTGGTGAAGGATCATGCATAACATCTGTTGGAGGAGAGGCTGCTGAAATATCAGGTGAAAGCGTTACTAACAACAAGAAAAATCAGCAATGAAGAGAGGGCTGCTGTTAGCTGGAGATGAACAATTTTAATTTTATCTTCTGTTTTTTTTTCATGTATTGAATTCTCTATCGAACAATTGCAGTACTTTGCAGTTTTTGTTATGTCTTGTTTTATTATAGTTCATGATGTTGTTTTCACTTTTCACTTTTTTGTTTCAATTGTACTTGTTATAATTACTAGGAATTCGGAGCCTAAAGGCTGAAAATGTTAACAAAATTTTCAAAACGGTATATGAAAATATTTTTTTACCAAAACGGTAAAATCGCTGAGAAAGCAGCGATTTTGTCCGCCAGAATTTTGAAAAATCGCTGCTATAGCAGCGATTCATACATTTGCATTAAAAAAAAAAAAAAAGAATTTAAAACAAATCGCTGCACTTGCAGCGATTTAGATAATATGCAGCGATTTCCTTTTAACATTTTTTTTTTAATTTAATTTTTTTTCTTTCTAAAAATAGGATCTATCTATCTATGAGGTAATTAAGTTTTTTCTAAAAATGCAAATGTACAAATCGCTGCTATAACAGCGACTTTCCAAAATTCCGGCGAACAAAATCGCTGCTTCCTCAGCGATTTTACCATTTTGGTAAAAAAATAATTCATATACCGTTTTGGAAATTTTGTTAACATTTTTCACCCTTTAGTCTCCGGACTCTAATTACTAGCGCACAAGGCAATGCTCTCTCTCTCTCCCTCTCTCTCTCTCTCTCTCTCTCTCTCTCTATATATATATATATATATATATATATATATATATATATATAGATATATATATATATGCAGGTAGTGATGATTGGTGTATTCAAAATGGCTTTTAAGAATGGATATATTGACAAACCTCAAGCTGAAGAATGCAGATATGGATTATGTACATTATTATTGTTAGAGGGAGGCTAATCAAGCAAGCGGATTTTATGGCTAAATTTGCACATCTACAAAAGGAACTCTTACAACTTGACAAAATGTGCGACTACTAAAAAGAAAGATAATTAGGATGAGATATATCGAATCCAATTTCTCTGTAAACTTATATATATATTTTTTGTAGCATCATTGAGGATTTTTTCGCGCCTAGTGTATCGTTTTGTAGACTATTTTGTAGTCATTGTGTTATTTGGAGGTTTAGTCATTGTCTATCTCCTCTTTTTGTATGTTACAATTAGATGAATGAATGAATAAAAAGATCACAAGCAGCCCACAATTTGATTATCTAGTTTGACTAAAATATTTTAGTAAAGAGAAGTTTGTGTATAAATACTACATGCTATGTTATTATTATATAACATCATGTATAAAATTATATTCTATATATATATATATTACGATTGGATATTTAGTTAAGATTATATATACATATTATTCATTATCTCTCGTTTGTAATCTCAAATACATGTGAGTTGTGATGACAAAAGTGAAAATCCTTCCACTTATTATAACCTGCCAAATGTAAATTGTAGTGTTGATTCTCTTCGGGTTACTTGGAATATTTTTTTGTTTCCATGCCCTTTTGAGAAACTATGTGTTTTTGACTATCATATTCTTATTTATTATCATTAATCATTAAAATGTTAATTTCTCTTCAATAAATAAAAAGAGAGTTAATCTAAGCAATCACAACATTTAAGTATGTGTATATGTTCATCCCTTAGGTTTTCTATGTTAATAATTAGTCAATGTTTATTACCTTTTTATTAAGGGCTAAATATAAGTATTATACTCAATTATTCCCTTCTTTTCATATTTACTTGAGTCGTATTAACCTCACATGTCCTTTTACTTATTTTTTTAAAATATAAATGCATATTTAGTAAATTGATTCCTTATTAATGATGCTACGTGCCTTAGAACTCTAGTTTGTTTCAATTTTACATATTATCAATTCAATTTATCAGTTTTTGATTCGTGAACACACTATATATTCAAAAAGAGGACTATAACAGACATTTTGTTGTATTCCTATTCAATGCTAGATAGTTTATATATATCATCTATGAAACTGGTATAATATATAACTTAAAGTATCTAATATCAAACTCGTGCATGCATGAAGGTTACATTCACGAATCATGATGCAGGAGTACTTTAATTTAATGCTTTTTACTCAATAAAATGAAATATCCATTTGTCTGAAGAAAATATATATGATTTTTTATTTCTGGCAAATTACTTTTATAGGTGGAACGAAGTTGATACAATAAATTATTCATATTGTTAACTCTAATTACATTTTTGAATTAAACATTTATGGAAAAACTAATATAAAATTGAACAATTATTCTCTACTCAATGTGTTTTTTTTCCCTTTGACCGAGATTACATAAAAATAGGATTGCCACTACAAGTTTCTAATAATTAATTATTTGTCCGAGACGATAATGAATTATTTCTTTTAATATTCATAATATTGACGATAGAAGTATTATTTTTAGTGGTTGATTAACCATGATGTTGGAAGAAAATAATATATAAATAAATAACATGTTTCAATAATAAAGTAATTTTAGTGTTGAAGAATTACATTAGTAGGATGAAATCCATGTTTTTTCTGTGTGTTACTTTTAATTAGGATTGAGTTTTTCTTTAATTTCTTTATTATCATGAATTTAAATAATGCAAGAAAGGTAAATATATTACCCTTGAAATAATCCGATAGTGTAAAAAAAAGTGTACACCCATGATGCACAAAACATAAATTTTAAGTAAAAAGATAATAACATGTTATAACAAGTCGATGCTACCAGATGATGTACCAAACTTATACGGTGATGACTGATGGTGCAAAAATATTGTTATGTAATACTCTCTTGGTTCATATTTATATACACCATTTCAGTCATGTGCATTACGAAACTAAGTTTATTATTTTATTTTTGTTTAATATTTTTTTTGAAGTCAAGTTTTCAATTAATGAGAACATGAATTAATTTATTTTAATTAATTAATTTGACCAATGAACATAATTATTTACTTAGTTTTTATGATGCTCAAATGTATATTTTCAAGGCTAAGACTCCCTCTGTCCATTATTAATTGTCAACGTCTCCTTTTTTAGATTCAAACTATAAGAAGTTTGACTAAACATTTTACGATGTATTTTTTCATCATATTAATATACAAAAAATTACAATTTATAGTGCATTTCGTATAGTGTTTGAATATCTATTTTTTTACTTAAATAATCAAATTAATGTAATCTAATAATTTAACTTTGAAAATTAGTCAAATTGACTTTTAAAAACGCAACATGCCAATTGAAAGTGGAATATGGAGGGAGTAACTTACAAGGGTAAAATATGAAGAATATTGTCATTTATGCATTGATTTTGTGAAATCACAAATATTAAGGATTATCTATTTTTAGCAAGGATGACATATAAATAGTAACGGATGGAGTAATTTTTATATTCAAATATCATTACTCCCTTTGTCTCATTTTAGATGTCAGGATTTTCTTTTTTAGAGTAAAATAATAAGAATTTTGACTAACTTTTTATGATGCATTTTTCATCATATTGACATGTAAAAAGATTCAATTCATAGTACTTTTCATTTAATTTTTAAATATCAAAATTCTTAGTTTAAAATATTAAATTAAATGTACTTTGAAATTAGTCAAATTGACAACATGAAAACATAAAGGAGGGAGTGTCCGTTTGCATGTAATTTAATTCATTAATGTTGTAATATCCTTAATTAATTGCCTCTGCAAAGTAGTTTTAACAAAATATAATTTTTAATAAAATTATATTAATGATAGCAATAAATCATGTGGCATTAGAGTCAACTTTTTAATAATTACTTTATTTAATAGGACTCCTGCATTATTGATTTTTCACGTCTCATTACTCATCTAACAAATCAATTACGCAACTATGGCTTCATCAATGGGAGCTAACAATAGTGTTTCAATTGATAATTTTTTTTGTAATAGGATCTATCTATGTAGAAAGACCTTTACATTTTCATTTTATTCTCAATTCAAATAAAATTAAATATATAGAGTTTTATTAAACAATCATATGCAGAACAGTAACAAGAAAGAGGAAGCACAAGTAATATGATCCTCAAGCTGAAAAACATCATCGGAGATATTACAAAACAATTTAAAAAATATATGCAGATGTATACGACATTGCTATATATACTGAGGCTAACTCAAATAGCGGATTTCATGGCTAGTATTAAGAGGAGATTTTGTAGCACTTTTTCACACCATGTGTATTGTTTGTTCATTACAGTTATTGTGTTGTTTGGAGGTTGTTATTAATCTGTATTTATAAGGTTAGTAAAAAAAAAAAACAGAAATAGAAATAAGATGAAGCAGAAAGTATACAAAATAATCCGAGTCCACAGAAATTATTGTGTCTCCTTAAGAAATTTAATCCCCTCACTGTATCCGAGGTTATGGATTAATTTCTCCCAAGATAAAACAGATTAATCCTGTTAAAGAAATAGCGGTACCTCAAACTTCTTTAACTTCAACGAACTTAAGAACATCAACAAGTCACAGAGACTCAATCAATCGACACTTTGATTTTGAGAGAAAAATATATGCAGAGAAGGAAAATTTCAGTATTTGAAAAAACGAAAATTGACTTCCTTTTATAGCCATTTTCAGCAAGAAATTAAACATGTCTGTTTAGAGAAATCTGTTCAGACCCGTTTTATCCAGAAAGTTGTGTCTTTTGGAAAAAAGAAAAAACTTTTTTCTGAAAAATGTGTCTGTTAAGAAAATAACGTTTTTCAGAAAGTAACGACTTTTCGGAAAGAGTAACAACTTTTTGGAATGTTACCGTTACCCGTGAATTAATTCTGTTAATTAACTAATAACTAACGTTCTGAATTAATTTATAAGAGATAATATTAACATGATTTATTTGATTAACAAAAATTGATTAAATAAATTTTGTCCAAAAATTTTATCAATCACATCATTTGTCAAATCCAAATCCATGACCGAGAGACGACGGCGGCGGAAGGGGGCATCTTCTTCTTAGCTCTTTAAGAAGTAAAGGAAGTGTTTCCTTATATAAGGACAACAATTTCCCTTTCTTTTCTCGATATAGGAGAAATGACTTTTCATTTTCACTTTACAAATGACTTTTCATTTTCCCTCTAAAATAGTTCACTCACTTTTCATATTTTCTTTTTTATTTTCCCATTCACATTTGCTAAACCCAACAGAGATTTCATCCTTTTTTGTTTTATGGATATTTTGTTATGTGTTTGTTTTATTATAGTTGAAGTTGTTTTCACTTTTCACTTTTTGTTTCAATACTATATACTCCCTCTGTTTCATAAAAAATGATTTACTTTGACTTGACACGAAGTTTAAGAAAATAAAGAAGACTATTAATCATGTGGTACAAAATTGCCCTTTAATCTTATTGCCTTAAACATGGCTCGTGAAAAATTATTACAAAAAAAAAGAAAGAGGTCATTTTTTTTTATACAAACTCAAAGAAAAGGAGGTTTTTCTTTTTGGAACGGATGGAATAGTATATTAATTACTTGTTATAATTACTACTGCACAAGGCAATGCGCACTATATATGAAGTGATTGGTGTATAATTCAACAATGGCCATACTGAGAACCTCAAGCTGAAGAATGCAGATGTAGATTTTTTACATTATTGCTAGAGGCCAGGCTAACCAAGCAGCGGATTTTATGGCTAGATGTTTAATCAGGAAGAGACACAGCGAATGCAATTTCTTTGTAACCTAATATATATAAAATTATAATTATAAAATGAAACAAGCTTAAATGTGGATCGAAGTTGATACAAATAATTCATATAGTTAGCTCTAATAACATTTTTAAATTAATATAAAATTGAAAAATTATTCTCATATCTCAACTCAATATATTTTTATTTTATTTTTACCCTTCGACCACAAGTGAAAGAGTCATTCTGTCCCATTCCTTGAGATAAGAACTCTAGGTCAGAGGGCTAATAATAAAAATTACCGTTAAAAGTTTATCCTATATATAAAATATATATATATATATATATATATATATATATATGATTAAATGTTTGAAACGATGAATTATTTATTTAAATATTCATAATATTGAGGATAGAAGAATTACTTGTAGTGGTTGATTTATCATGATGTTGAGAGGAAATAACACATACTTAATAAATAACATATTTCAATTATGAAGTAATTAAGTGTTGATCGAATAATTACTTTACTAGAATGAAATCCGTAAAAACATCACATTTTAATAAAAATTGTTTGAAAATTTTATTTTTTCCGTGTTACTTATAATTAGAATTCAATTTCATTTACTATTTTTCCAATTATAAATTAGAATTTTACAAGAAAAGAAATATATTTATCTTGAAATAATGTGATTGTATTATCGATAATGTGCAAAACTTAAACTCTAAATAAAAAGATAATAACTATCTAAGAAATAAGAATCAATGCTATACCAAGGATAACATTAATGATAATAACTATCTAAGAAATAAGAATCAATGCTATACCAAGGATAACATTTTTTTTTTTATATTATTCTTTAACCAATTTTTTTATTTATTATTATTATTATAAACATATATTATCATTAACAACTAAGTTATAATCCATAATTAGTTGCTTTTAGAAAACAATTTTAACAAAATGTATTTTATTAATTACAGCAGTACACTTATGATGCATGTAACCGCTTCTATAAAACAATTTTGACAATATATATATTTCAGTATAATTACATTAATTACAACAATACATCTTATGAAAGTTTGGTAAGTGAGTCAACTTTTTAATAATTAGTAGATTTAATAACCATAATTTAGATCGCAAATGAGAGCTATAAATAGAACTCTTGCATTCTTGATTTTTCCCATCCCATCACTCAATCTTGCTTGTTAAGTCTCAAATTGATTTTAAGCAGCTATGGCTTCATCAAGAGGATTTAACTATAACGATTTATTTGAGAAAACTTTCTCTAAGTATATGAATGATGTAAGTTTTTCTAATGTTTATATAGAAAATTCTCTTTGTTTTTATTTTATTCTCAAAATGATCTTTTTTTTTCCTTATATATGAAAAACAAGAACTACAATTTCGAAGATGATGGAATGGTGGTGACAATTTCTTGCAAGGGGAATAATAATCAGACGGCAAAGGGTCAATCCAGCTTTTCTCGGACTATGATGAATCCCCATATAAAAGCATCATTCCGTGGTAAGAAATAAAATGCACATATATACATATATGTAATTATTACTATTGAGTTTTTTAAAATATAACAATTGTAATACGTTTGACAGTTGATCAGCACATACACAAGCCAAAGGATCAGGTTTTGGCTGGTGCTGTTGCATCTGCAGAATCATGTCCAGCTATACACGATGTGGCTCGTGAATTATCATCCATATCATTGGTTGGAGGACTCATTCCATCAGCTCAAAACACTACCAAAGAGCCTGAAGAAGAGACTCGTGGCTCCAAGGACCAGCCATGAAGAGATCGAGAAGCTGATGATGCTGGAGTAGTAGTAGATCCATGATAAACTTTGAACAATTTTAATTTGATATTTTGTGTGTGTTTAATGTGTTTGGACTATGGATTGAACAATTGCTGTACTTTGATGTTTTTGTTATATTTTGTGTTATGGATGTTTTATTAGTTTTAATTTTTTTTTATCTTTTTGTTTCAATATACCATATATATATTCCTTGTTATATAATTACTAGCGCACAAGGCTATGCACACACACTATATATATATATATGCAGGAAGTAGCTGGTTCAAGAATGGGCACAGGAGACAACATACAAAACATCAAGCTGAAGAACATCATCGGGGATTTACAAACAATCAGAAGAATGCAGATGCAGACTACATTGCTAGGGATGGAGATACATATATAACATCATCTTCTACTCTCTTCCTGAAATGTTGAAGGAACTAAGATCATTCAACTTGACAAAATGCAACTCCTAGTATTTAATTAAGAGGAGATTTTTGTAGCACTTTTTTCACACCTTGTGTATTGGTTGATCATTATAGTCATTGCGTTGTGTGGAGGTTTAACAAAATGCAACTCCTATATATTCAATGTATTATTATGACTAAACTAATAACTTCTTCTAATATTGACGCAAATTCTTTTTTATTCATGTTCTGCCTTTTCTAATCTCGTGATGTAAACTTTTGAAGGTGAAAATCCTTCAGCTTCTTTCTATATCAAAAGAGTCACCAGCCAATTATAAATTGTAGAACTGACTTATTCTCTACGGGCCAATTTACTTTTAATAGAGTAATATTTTTAGAAAAAAAATTTACATGCCACTTGAGAAATCATGTATTTTGACTATCATTTTTCTATTTATTATATTAAATTATTCAAAAAATTCAGTAAATAAAAAGAATTAGTCTAGGCAATGTATATGTATAGGTTCATCCCTAGGGTTTTGTATGTCAATAATTAGTCAATATTGTACTTTTTTATTAAAGGCAAATGTGAATAATATACTCCTTAATGATTTTCTTCTTTTCATATTATTTAACTCATATTAACGTTAAAAAAACTTTATATAAATGTATATTTTACTAAACTAACCTTATTAATGTTGCCTTAAATTAAAACTCTTATTTAATATTTTCTTAAAGTTAAATTTTTAATTAATGAACGTGAATTAATTTATTTTGATTAATTTATTTGATCAATGTACGTTAGTTATTTATTTTGTTTTTTCTTAATGTTGGTCAAATATGTATTTTCAAGGCTAATACTCCTGGGTCAGCTCAAATTATAAGAAGTTTGACTAAACTTTATTATAATCCTTACTTAATTGCTTCTAGAAGACAATTTTAACAAAATATAAATTCTAATAAAATTACATTAATTATAACAATACATCTCATGAAAATTTGGCAAGAGAGTCAACTTTTTATTAATCACTATATTTAATAACAATACTTTTGATTGCAGTGATAGAGAGCTATAAATAGGAGTCTTGCATCAGTGTTTTTTCTCATCCATCACCCATTTAGCAAATTAATTAAGCAATTATGGCTTCATCAATGGGAACTAACAATGGTATTGAGAAAAATTACTCCGAGGATACATATGAGGTAATTAAGTTTTTTCTAAACATAGGATCTATCTATGTAGAAAAAGTCCTTTTTTTTTGTTTTCATTTTCAATTCAAATATGTATGAATTTTGCTAATATGATTGTCTTATGTTTTGTTTGATATATGAAAAACAAATTAAAGGGCGATGAAATGGTCGTCACTTCTACTTACCATGGGAATGATAAGATGCCTGTGCGAAATGACGCTCATCCAGGTCGATCCTTTATTGAGAATATAACGTATCCATGTCCAGTTCCATCATACTACGCTGGTAAGAATGAAAATGTGTATATATATGTGTGAGTTCAAAAATACTTATTTCTATAACGGAGTCTATTTTTAAATATAATACTAGATATTCCTGGAATACGCTTGACCGTTGATCTTCCCATACCACCAAAGGACGAGCAATTGGAGAAGGAGGCTGCTGCATCTGTAGAACCACGTCGAGCTATACGCGATGTGACTGGTGAAGGATCATTGGTTAAAGGACTCATTCCATCGGCTGAAAAAGAGACTCAATCCCTCCAAGGACCAACCATGAAGAGATCGAGGTTGCTGTAGGAGTAGTAACAGTGATAAAGTACTGAGGAAGATTATCTTGATGATTAATCAATATTTGAACAATTTAATTTGATGTTTTATGTGTTGGACTATCGATCCAACAATTACCCTACTTTAATTTTTGTTATATTTTGTTTTATGGATATTTTGTATTGTTTCTTTACTTTGTAGTCGTACTTGTTTTTATTTTTCTCTTTTTGTTTTAGTATAACATATATATATTCCTTGTTAAAATTACTAGTGCACAGGGCTATGCGTACTATATATATATGCAGGAAGTGGATGGTTTAAGGATGGGAACACGAGACAACATAACCTCAAGCTGAAGATGATCACAAACAATCTGAAGAATGCAGATCCAAATTATATTGCTACATAGGACCATTTCTCACCTTGTGTATTATTCTCATAGCGTTGTGTAGATTATTTTGTGCAATCATTAATTGTGGTGTTTAGAGGTTGTGTCATTGTCTATCTCCTCTTTTTGTATGTTACAATTAGATGAATGAATGAATAAAAAGATGTAATGCACTGACTCAACAATAGGATTTTCTAGTTTATTCAAAGTATTTTAGTATCATGACTATAGTTATAATTATATATATAAGAAAATTTAGTGTGCTAAGTAATGACTTCTTCTAGTGTTAATACAAATTTGTTTTATTCGTCATTAGCTCTTATTAAATCTCAAATACAAGTGATGAAATTTTTTGAAGGTGAAAATTTCTTTATCGATTTATTCCTAACTTCATCCCTTGTCTCAATATTCAAGAATTTATTTATTTTTAAAAAAACTTCTTTCTTTCACACTAATATCATCAGATAATTAATTACCATTTGGCATGTTCGAACCAATCCGCTCACCAACAGTTTATTCCTGAGTACAACGGGACACATCCATATGCCAACCAAGTGAAAAGCGAGGCTCCGACGTAAGCAGACCGAGCCTGGGCTATTTTCGGGGTGAGACGTCTGCCGTGGGGTCGTTACACGGAAGAAATTTGTGACCCCACAATGAAGAAATATGTGAATTCGTTTCTTACCCTAACTGTGAAAATGAGGAGAAATGGGTGAAATCATATCTCCAGAAAAAGGGAAAATTAGATACTAGAGATCTTATTACTTTACGTGGAAGTGGAAAATGTCTGGCACTTATGTGGCGTCCACGTGGCAGTTAACGTACTTCTGTTAATTAGAAGGGTAAGTATGACTCAATTATTTGACCAGAGGAGTAATTTTGAGCCAGAATATAGTTTAAGGATAAATCTGAGCTATCTTCGACTGTTTAAGTGTATTTTTAAGCCTTTTTCGATTAAAGTTTTATAAAAAAGATAAATATATATATTAACCGTGAAATAACTTTGATTTGTTTAAAAGATTGTACATCGATGATAGGCCAAACTTAAATTCTAAGTAAAAAAAATAATTAGCTAAGAATCAATGCTATACCATGTATAACATTAATATTTTTATATTATATTTTTACCAATTATTTATTTATTTATTAATATAAATATATATTATAATAATTTTCATGTTAAATATTCTTATCAGTTTGTATTTAATTGAATTCATTAATAACTATGTTATAATCCTTAATTAATTGCTTCTAGAAAACAATTTTAACAAAATATATATTATAATAAAATTACATTAATTATAGCAAAAAATCTTATGAAAATATAGTAATAGAGTCAACTTTTTAATAACTACTAAATTTAAACTTAAACTCTTAAGTAAAAAGATAATAACTAGCTAAGAATCAATGCTATACCAATACCATGTATAACATTATTTTTTTATATTATTCTTTAACCAATTTTTCTATTTATTATTAATATTATAATCATATATTATAATAATTTTCATATTCAAATATTCTCATCAGTTTGCATGTAATCATTAACAACTATGTTATAATCCATAATTAATTGCTTCTAGAAAACAGTTTTAACAAAATATATATTTTAGACATGGGCTTAAGTCATCTTCGACCACCTAAAGTTATCCGCATAATTTACTTTGACACTCCAATTTATTCATGTGCAAATTGAACACCTTATTTGTTCAAAAGTCATTTCTATTAGACACAAAATGGTGCATGGCAAAAAAAGTGTGGTTCACTTTCTTTGAGCGCGTTAAGTTATTAAAAAGTATATTTTCCTTTAACTTATACAACTAAATTAATAAAAAAGAAAAAAAATTAATTAACAAAAAGAAAAGAGCAATCGTCTTCTTTCCCATCCCTGCATTTATTATTCCACCATTTTCATCATTTTTCTTACGCATATGCGCACACCTCACCCCCTCCAGCTCTCTCTTTTTTTCACCCTCTGTCATTCTTCTTCTTATTTTCCGTTTTTTTATGTTAGTTTACGTCTCAAATACATCGATGAAGCTTAATTTATTACAAGAAAAATATATGAATTTATTTTTTTGGCAAAAGTTCGTTATTATTTCTTTCAATTCTAATAATAGTTACTAATGGATAGAAGATGAAAACAATGAGTAAAAGATTTTCATGCTGTCAAAATGAAAGAGAATGAATATTTAGATTTAGTGGATAACAATGGTGTATTTTGTACACGCCAATAAAAGAGAAGAAAGAGGTAGAGTGATGATTTGCTGGCGTCGCCAGTGCCGACACCGGCTCTGGTAGAAGGGAAAATCAAAATTTACATTTGTCATTGCTGATATAGAAGATTAGAAAAAAATAAAATGAGAATCGTATTTTTATAGGTAGCTAATAAGAACTTGGGTGGTTGGTAACAATGGTAACTATTAAAAAAATTCTTTTTTTTTTGAAACTATACATTTGCATAATTAATCTATGGTAAAGAAGAACAGAAAACAAATAAGGAGAAAGAGATTCGTGGGGGCTGGTCTGGGTAGCAGGGGAAAAGTTTTGTGGGGTGGGGAATTGTGCATGAATTACAAAACTTTATTTAATTTTTTATTATTTAAAATAATTTTCTAACTCATATTGAATTATATTTTTAAATAATTTATTTTTGGGTTTAACAGACACATGTCATTATTTAATTTGTTATAATGTCATATCATAACGAGTATATCTCACACGCTTAATATTTTTGACTGATTGTCCAAAAAATATCAAATAGGTATCAATTTAAAGTAACATAGATATTTAATAAATATAAGGTTTAGTTAAGGTATAAATTTAAAGTAATATAGAAAAGATGTTCAAGTAAAATATACGGACAACTATAAAAAGTTGTGTATGACTTAAGTCTTAATAATATTACATTAATTATAGCAATACATCTTATGATGCATGTAGTCATTAATAACTTAATAATATTACATTAATTATAGCAATACATCTTATGATGCATGTAATCATTAATAATTATGTTATAATCCAAAATGGTTGATTCTAGAAAACAATTTAACAAAATATATTCTAGTAAAATTACATTAATTATAGCAATACATCTTATGAAAATTTGGTAAGAGAGTCAACTTTTTAATAATTAGTACATTTAATAGCAATACTTTAGATTGCAAGTGAGCGCTATAAATAGAACTCTTGCATTATTGATTTTTCTCATCCTATCACTCAGTCTTGCTTCTTAAGTCTCAAATTAATTTTAAGCAGCTATGGCTTCATCAAGAGGATTTAACTATACTGAATCATTTGAGAAAAGTTTCTCGAAGTATATAAATGATGTAAGTTTTTCTAATTTGATTATCGATCTGTCTATTTAGAAAACTCTCTTTATTTTTATTTTATTTTCAATTAAAAAATGTACGAGTTTTCCTAATACGATTGTTTATCTTTCTTTGATATATGAAAAACAAGAACTACGATATCAAAGATGATGGAATGGTCGTCACATTTACTTACAAGGGGAATAATCAGATGCCAATGGGAAATCCAGATTTTCAAAGGAATCCCCATTTAAATTCATCATACCGTTGTAAGAAAGAAAATGTACATATATATTATTGATTTAAAAAAATATTTATTTATAACCGAGTCTTTAAAATATAATTGTAAACAGTTGATGTGCGCATACCACCACAAGTAGTAGGAGAGGCTGGTGCTGTTGCATCTGCAGAATCATGTCCAGCTATACACAATGTGACTCGTGAATTATCATCCATATCATTGGTTGGAGGACTCATTCCATCGGCTCAAAGCACTACCAAAGAGCCTGAAAAAGAGACTCATCCCTCCAATTAGGACCATCCATGAAGAGATCGAGAAGCTGATGATGCTGGAGTACTAGTAACGGTGATAAAGACCGCGGAAGATCGTTGAGGATGATTATTGATTAATGAAAATTTAAACAATTTAATTTGATGTTTTTAAGTGTTGGACTATGGATCGAACAATTGCTCTTACTTTGAAGTACTTTTTGTTATATTTTGTTTTATGGATATTTTCTAGTGTTTCTTTATTTTATAGTCGGAGTTGTTTTTATTTTTCTCTTTTTGTTTCAGTATAACATATATATTCCTTGTTATAATTACTAGTGCACTATATATATATATATATCTATGATTTTTCTTTGATATATGAAAAACAAAGAGCGACGATACCAATGATGATGGAATGATCGTCACTTTTATACACTTATCCAGGTCCATCCTTTTTTGAGAATTTAACGTATCCATATGTACTTCGAGCAGACTTCCCTGGTACGTTATAAGAAAGAATGTTATAAGAAAGAACGTTATAAGAAAGAATGTTATAAGAAAGAAATGAGTGTGTATATATATATATATGAGTCTTATTTTATAACTGAGTCTATTTTTAAATATAATTATAGATACTCCCGGAATACAGTTGAGGGTTGTTCTGCCAATATCACCAAAGGGCAAGCCAGAAGGTGAGGTTTTGGAGAAGGAGGGAGGGGCTGCTGCTGCAGAACCACGTCGAGCTATACACGACATGGGTGGTGAAGGATCATGCATATCATCGATCGGTTAAAGTGAAAAATCAGGTGCCTAAAAAAGAGACTCGTCGACCAGCCATGAAGAGCACCTGATCATGTTGGAGTAGTAACAGTGATAAAGTGAGGCAGATCGGTTCATTGATCAAAACTAGAATAATTTTAATTTGATGTTTTGTGTTTTTTTTATGTGTTAGGACTATGGATCGAACAATTGTCGTACTTTGCCTTGTTATATAATTACTAGCGCACAAGGCAATGCACACTATATATGCAGGAAGTCATTGGTTCAAGAATGGGCACATGGAAAAGATGACAAGCAGCCTGTAATGTGATGCACGGGCACAACAATATGATTTTCTAGTTTAACTCAAAGTATTTTAGTAAAGAAGTGATGTACAACTACAAATATCACATGTCATGTACAAAATTATATTCTGTGTATCATGACTCTAGTTATAATTATATATAAAAAAAGATTGAGTGTTAGGAGGCTACGTAATCACTTCTTCTTGTGTTGATACAAATTTGTTTTATTCATTAGCTCTTATATGTAACCTCAAATACAATTGATAGAAAAAATTTGAAGGTGAAAATCTCTCTATTATTTAGAGAAGATTCAGATTAGGATTGACTCAACGATTGTGTTATGTGTTTGGTGATGAATCGTGCATATACATACACTCCATGTAAGCGGTTGTGTGATGTGTTTAGTGATCCATCAAAGACATCGCAACCAATTAAAATGGCCAATGTTGTAAAACTAGAGGGTGTTGAAAAGGTATTACAGATGAATATCAATCACAAGTATGAGAGGCTATTAATGCTTCTACGGAATCATTTTATTCTTCAGCTATTAACGACAATATGATGAAATACCATTGTCCATATCTCAACCTTTTTCCACCAAAGAAAGAAGATGAAGATTGATGGAGAATTTTATTATTAATCAAATTTGAATATTTAATTTAGTAATTTTTTTTATATGTTGATGATGTTGACCTATCGACCATTATCGTACTTTCAAAGTTTTTGTTATATTTTGTTTTATGGATATTTTGCAGTGTTCTTTTTGGTATAGTATCTGGTTTCATTTTTCTCTTTTTATTTCAATATTATATCTTCCTTGTTAGTTTATATAATTACTAATGCGCAAGACCATGAGCACTATGAAGTGACTGGTATATTCGAAATGGCTTTAAGAACTTACGCATAATAACTATAGTTAAAAGTTATAATTATATATTGTATTTGTGTGTTCATTTCTTCTAATATTGATGCAAATTTATGTTAATCTATCCTAAATTAATTATCTATTGCTTATAATCTTATATACGTGTCATGAAAACTTTTGAAGATATCCTTCAATTTTCTTTATATAAATTGTAAGTGAATGAAAAATTTTAAAATAATTATGAGACCGAAAATGAAATAATATATATCTCATATGGTACTCAACTATGAGTTATTCCCTCAAAAGTCACTTAGTATTCTTTTATAGTTTCAAAGTTATTCAAATATTATCTACAAAGTCACATAATCTATTTAATTATTTATTCATTAGAATTTGATGGAATGAAGCTTTATTTAAAATCAATTTTGCAAAAATATAATAAGATTTTATTGAAACTATTTGATGACACAACCCGCTAAAAAAGTAATAATATAACTCTTTTATTTATTCATCTTTATTTAACCTATTCATTTCTGACAACTTATTTCTATATTTTTGTACATTCCTATTAAAGAAAAAGTTTAACTTTTAAAGGGCAACATAAAGGGTGTTCAACTTTGTAAGTCTAATTTTGTATTTAAAATAATTTCTTGAACTTTCAAATTTAATCAAGTACTGTAGTAATAAAAATAAGCTCAATATAAATTGAAGTTGATACAAATTATTCATATAATAATATACTAGTTAATAATATTTTTGAATTATGATATACTAATTGATATTGTGTCATAGAAAATATTAAACAATATATCATTCTCAATTCGGTGTGCTTTTTTCCTTGACCACCATTAATGTGGACGCTATATATGATAATAAGAAAATATTATCCTCCCTCTATTTTATATTAATTGAATCTTTGAGATAATTAATCACCTTATTAAGAAAAATAAAGACATAATTTAAGTTGTACTTTTCATAATTGTCAAATCATAAATATAATTTTGCAGATACTGATAAATAAATAAAAAAATTAAATATATATTTTAAACTTTAAACAATTCAATTATTTTAAACATTTAAAAGAAGGCTTAAAGTTATAATTAAAAATATGGAGAAGAGAGAGTAATAATTTTATATTACTATTCTTATGATTTGGATGTAACTCAATTCAATAACGTAATAATTTGTAATTAATTGCTTTGTTATTAGTTTCAACAAACTGAAAATTTTAATAAATGTATATATCCAATCAAATTAATGGCAAAACAATAGTAAAGCTATAAATAAGACTCCTACATTATCGATTTTTCTCATCCCTCAACACTAAACTTGCTTAGCTTCTTCTTTCAAATTAATTAAGAAGCTGTTATGACTTCAACAAGAGGATCTAGCAATAGTGCTTCAATTATGAAAAGGTCTGCTAATGATAAAAACAAGGTAATTTTTCCTGATTTGATTATCTAATAATGTCACATAAGATCTATCTGTGTAGAAATTAATGTTCTCTTTGTTTTCAATTAATTCAAATTATGTGCAAAACCAAAAAAAGAAAGCACAAGTAAAGGATGGCATGGCTAAGCGGTCACCTAATGTGTTTGGTGATGGATCATTAATTAGAGGACTCATTCCAACTAAGTGGCCAGCAAGAATAACAAACACTGCTTACAACGAGTATCAGGTGCCAACAACACATCAACTCTTTGTTGGGAATAGGAAGCAATCATATTACTCTAGTAAGAAAGAAAATTTAATAAACATAACACATTTTAATTTTTTAATTCAAAATACTTGTTTTTATAACTGATGAGGTTTTAAAATATAAATACAGTAATTCCCCCAATACAACGATCGATACATGGATCTCAATTAAATCCTCTTATAGTGTCTAACAAGGATCAAGCACTAAAGAGAGTTTTGAAGGAACAAACAAAAAAAGAGGTTGTTGATGCAAAACAACAGAAGGAAGCAGAGCTACAAAAAACATTCGAATCTTGGCTGAACGTTTGCACTATGTGTTTGTTGATAGACCACACACATACACTCCATGTAAGCAGTTGTGTGATGTGTTTGGTGATCCATCAAACACATCGCGGCCAATTAGAACGGTCAGTGTTGCTTACAACAAAAAAAATGAAGGAAAAAACACTCATCCACGTCAATCATTGTGTTGGAATGGGACGCACTCCTATCAAAATTCATATTACTCTAGTAAGAAAGAAAAATTAAAATCATGACTCCTTTTCTTTATTGAATTCAAAAATACTTATTTTATAACTAAACTTTTAAAATATACAGGAATTCCCCCAATACGAATGATAGTTGATGTGCCCAAATCTTCTCCTATGGATACAACTACAAAAAGAAGAGAGGTTGCTGCTGTAAGACTAGAGGAGGGTGTTGGGGATAATTTTACACATGAACAAGTAGGAGACAATGTGGAACCTGTGGTGAAATACCATGGTCCGGATGATATAGACTTTTATTCTTAATCAAAACTTGAACCATGTAATTTAGTAAAAAAAAATATTATGTGTTGATGTTGTTGAACAATCGACAATTGAGTATTTTCAAGTTTTTGTTGTATTTTACTCTTTTGGTTTCCTTCTTAGTTTATATATACTCCTGTTTCTTAATTAATGACCTATTTTCATTTGTAGTTTGTTTAATAAATGTCCTTTTTTTAACAACATACTTAAACTTTATAACCACAAAATTATAATATATTTGGTATATTTGACATAACTTTAAATTGGATACAGTGCTAAATTAAATTTGATTATTTTTTTTAAAAAAAAATGAAAGGAGTAATTACTAATGTCCACTATGAAGGAAGTGATTAAATGGTTTCACGAATGGACACACTGAAGAGAACTTATGTATCATGACTATCGTTATAACTATAAATATAAATTTGAGTGTTACGGAAACTAATTAATCACTTCTATTAATATTGACGCAAATTTATTCTAATCAATTATTTTTGGTTTGTAATCTCAAATACATGTGAGGAAAGCTTTTGAAGGTGAATCCTTCAAATTTTCTATATATAAATTGTTGTTTAATGTTACTCTTTTTAGATCACTTCATTGGTCATACTTTTTGTTTACCTCTTTTGAGAAAATATTTTGAGAAAATATATGTTTTGGCTATCATATTTTTATTTTATATTTTTAATCATTAGAATATTAATCGCTTTTTTTACATTTCCTATATTTCATATTAATTGAATTTGTGCAGTTGTGCACATATAAAAGAAAAACATTTAAGAACATAATTAGATCAAAATTTTCACTATTGTCTTTTGTGAAAATATAAATATAACTTTATAAGTAGCGTAATTTATTTCCTAGATAAATGAAAGGACAATATAAAAAAAGTTTCAAACAACCATCTTAAACTTTGAACAATTTAATTATGTTGAATAATGAAAAAAAAAATAAAAATCAATTAATATGGCATAAAGAGAATAAATAAAAGAAAGTTAAACTAAGCAATTACAGTTTTGGAGTATTCCCCTATAGTTTACTTCTAATTATTAGTCAATGTTTATTACTTACAAAGAATAATTATTACTAAGGTATAAACAGGAAGAATGTATTCATTTACTCAATACTTATCATATTATTTGCCCCTTGTTAACTTAACACATCACTTAAGAAAATTTATTAAATGTGTATTTTACTAAAATGATCTTAATAATACATTTTGAAACTCTAAATTTGACTACTACTGTTTTAGATAATTATTTAATATTTTACGTTCCTAAATATTTAATTGGCTCATGTCTAAAGGAAAATACTAAGTAGATCTTAATTTGATGATATCCTTAATTACTTATTACTCCTATCATTTAATTAAAAAAAATCTTGTATGACCGAAGTCAATGCTCTAACAAACAATTAATTATTGTATAACTTTGCATAAATCCTATGGTGTAACATTTATATTACATTTTATCCTACTTTTTTTTATTTTATAAAAATCCCTTAAATATTAGCTATCCGAATATATAATTAGTTGTCCGGATACACTAACTGCGATATATTCTATATATGGCTGTTGAACTTAAAAAGGAAAACAAAACAGAAAATCAAATTAAAATTCCATAATTTATGCTATTCAATTACTTTTTACTGTATTCATCAGAAAAACGTATATCCGAATATAACAAATCAATTTAAGATTTAAAATCCATGTTCATCTTTGTCCATATTTCAACGAAGAAACTTTCGAGTAGGATTCAAATTTTTTGTTGAAAATTTGATAAGATACATAATGAATATTTTGGTTTTTGACTAACACTCTCAAAGGAAGAAAAATCGAAGATCATAGCTTTCAGGTTCTTTGAATTCTACACGAATCTCACTATGGACGATCAGGTTGGATTTCTTTACCAACTTTCTTGGTATCTTTAATTTTGTACTGGTGGTTGCTTTTTTTTTGTAATTTCCGGTGTCACTTTGCGAACCCGACTAGTTGTACCCATCGGGTTCCGCTGTTTCAAGGCGGGTGCACCACGTTTAATTTCACAGGGCTCTGGAGACGCAGCTGATTTGTAATCCCTCCAGTGGCGACCTGAAGGACTTTACCCTCAGGCCTTTATCAACTGAGTTACCCCTCAGGGTATAGTATGGTTGCTTACCATTGTGTAATGGCAGATCCCAAATATGAAAGCAATTGAAAGTTGTTATTTTACACTTATCTTGGACAAAAATAGTTATTATTTGCCATCTTCAATTTTCGAGTTAAATATCTAATAACAAAAGGTATGAAACATATTTTATGTGCTTTAATCATTATTTTTCATTCATGAATTTGTATAGAATTTGTATATGATTGATAAGTCATATGATACATTACTGATAGAAATTGATACATTAAAAGTTTGAAATAGGTGTTGTGGATTTGAAGATATGTGAGTTACTGTACTTTTAATATAAAGTATCAGATACACGTTAATTTCTTTTTAAACTTTTGAATTTGTATATGCACGTATAAATCATGATAAATTAGTGATTGAAACTTGATTTAATTTTAGTTGTAGATGCAACTAATTTCTATAGATGTGATTCGGTGTGTCATTAATATAAAGTATCATATACATGTAGATTTTTATTTATCAGTGTATGAATTTCTTTATATGTATCAATATATAAACTATCGTGTATTGGTGTTAATTATCATCAGGCTTTTGTATACCTTAAAATGAGTTAATTGATATATGATGTACCTTTCACTTTTAAATGTGCACAAGTTGTTCTATCTAAGTTTATTTATTCAACGTATATAGGTGGACGACGATACATCATTTGCCTTTAGAAAAAAATATGTAACTATAGGAGATTTCAGTATGACGAGATTCCTTTGGCACATACAATTATTGTTGTGAAGAGCAAAAAATTACAAATATACATCCATAATGCTATAGTTATTACAAACCAGCTGCATTAGCAAACACGCATGAAGTTTCAATGATCTCAATATTGAATAAGAACGATTGATCAGTACAAGAGTTTGTTTTGAAAGAAATTGTCTTACCATCTTAAATACAAAAAGCTGCCTAGACGACTAAGGAAAAGAAGGAAAAAATTTTAGATGAAAAGATAAGCACAAACACAAATTGTTGTGAACGTTGGAAGTCATAATTGATGAAACTGTACTTTCTTTTAGAAAGAAGATTGACAAACTCTTTTTTTCAGACTATTGTTATGTTTCAAATACATTATTTTGTGATTATCAATTTTTAGTTATTGTTTTCCAACTTATACTTTGATAAACATTACAATTTACTAATAGCTAGTGAAATTTTGATAGAATAAATTGAAATGTTAATATTTTCAACGTTGTATTCATTTTTTGTATCACATTATGTTTCATATACCTTTTTTTAAAAATAATAATGTATCATTAGCTATTTGATAATAATGTACAAGAGAACGTGTTGTGTTTGTGCAGATGGTACCATTCAATATGGTTCAGATACATTTTTATATAACGTATCATGATGTACTTTGAAAATGTATCTGATCCAATAAGGTTGCAAAAAATAGTGTGTAAAATAAAATCAAGTGAATCTATAAATGTATAAATATGATTAATTTATCAATTAGATAAACGAATGAATCAAGACTAAATACAACTTATTATTCAATGTATCAACATAAATCAATACACAACTAGAACAAAATTATCAAGTAAATAATTGAATCAGCAATCAAGTTATAAATTACATTACATTGGTTAGGTGTCAAAATGATTCTAACAATTAACTAAAATTAATGAGAAAGAAATAATATTATGTGCTTATGATAAATTTTTTTGCCTTTTAGTTTGAACTCAATTTAATCATCTCCACAGTTAAATGATGTTAAAATCATTATCATAGCATTTCTTTACATTCTAGCTAATATTACATTTGGTACATACAATTCTTTATTAAATCTGTTTACATGTATCGTGCTCCAGATCCAGATTATCTTTCAATGTGATGATCGCATACCAGATATCTTCAGCATGAAATTATTGCATAATATCAGCACACAGCTAATGAAATCAAATTATCTAAGAAGACTAAAGAAAACAACAGCTAGCACTTTTTTTTTCTAATTACCTGCACTGCAGGGATAATTTCTATCTGGAATTATTCAACCTTTGACCATCACTAAAACAAGGGGATCAAATGCCAGGAAAGGTTTCGCTGTAAAATGCATATAAGCTTAACTTTGTAGAATTTCAGAAAATTGTCTCATTTTTTCTTACCCTATAATAGAAAATTGAACACCTTATTCTTGGAAGAAGAACCAACTCCACTTATTATTGCAAAAGAACTATCTTCTGGTCATTTATTTTTTATAATTAACAAGATATGTGGTGGACTAAAAGTTCAACAAGACTTGTGTTGCAAGTTCGACCACTGCTCAAGCTTCTGTCTGTCACGACCAATCCAATTGTGACTTTTCAAGTTCAAGTCTAAATCGAGCCTGCTTGAGTGATAAAGTATACTAAGCTTGACTTCCAAAGTAACTATTTCTTAGACACAGCCTTGAACAGCAACAAACACCAGTTTAATCTCACAAGTGGAGTCTGGGGATAGAATGTACGCAGACCATACCCCAACCTTTGAGGTATAGAGGTTGTTCCCGACTTTCTGCTAGACTCAACCTTGAAGAGACTACCAACTTATTTTTGTTTTTGTTTTTGTTTTCAACTGTAGACCAGGTATAAATACCAAGCAATATCTTCATTTTCCCCCCTCAGTTACAAGTAGGCCACCTCTTTTTTATTGAAAAGATAACATTATTAGAAAGCCACCTCTCTACTACTCCTCCCACATAAATTTAGTAATGCTGGAAAACCTATGACAATACCCTCTCCAGCACCTTTATCTTTTTCCCTCTTGTCTCATTCATTAATTGGCCTAAGATCCAAATTAGATGCTATATATATTGCCAGACATGTAAATTAATAGAACAGCCCTACTAAAATCTAACCATCCTTTATATCTCTCTTGGATTCAGATTTTAGACAAATGCAACAAATTCATAGTCTTATTTCAGCATCAGATGCATTGCATTTATGTAGTGTACTCTATCTATGTCTCTTTCTCTTTTTTAAGGGCTGTTGATTTGTTTAGAAAATGAAAGAATCACAGGCAAATCATAGAGTAAGGCAACCCCCTTGAACAGAAATCCCATTATTCTCTCTGCTATCTCATTCTAATATGACAGGGACAAGTATAGAATGTTACAGCAAGAAGTGTGACAGATGTTGGCTTTTTGTGAATCAGATTTAAGTTCCTGCTTAAACCAAAACAATATAACTTCATGCTCAGAGTTAGGTTTAACTTTGATGAAATCTTGCAAAATTTAATGAGATGCAATCTCTGGTAAACGGCATTTTTTTCAAGTTCAATAGACTGGTTGTGTGATCAAAATATAAACAAAGATCGTAACTTACATGGTAAATGATCTTGAAGCTTGAAAATAAATGTTGCAGATCCATCCCACGTTTTGAATTTGGTCAGAGTAGTTGTGTAGTAATTGGTAACCAATTTCAGGAATGACCTGCAAAAGCATGGTCAAAGCACTCAAGCACAAATTACTGGGCATGAGTGGCACATCGTGAACAATCTTAATCTTGTTATTTCCTGCTGCCTTTCTTGTAGACTCACTCATGGCAAAGAACTTCTTTTTCTCTAGGTAAAATGGAGGAGCAATGGCTTCTTCTACTCATCTTCTTCCCTGTAGCTTGCCTGTTTAACCTCTATTTCCAACATCAATCCATTTATGTGAGTTCCCATCCACCCTAGAGGAGAGCATTTCCCGTGTTATCAAATAATTCTTGACATTCTCTTCACCATGAGAATACATGTGTCAAATCATTTCCATCATAATAGATTTCAGAAGAACCTGAACCAAAAACATCCCATGGATCATGTCCCACTATACTTATCCTTTCTAGAAAGAGCATAAAAATTGAGATCAAACTTTGCAGGATTTGGGAACAAGCAGTCCTCTTTTTCCAAATAATTTATGGCAGGGACCAAGAGACTATGTTCCGTTCTTTCCAAAATTATACGTGTAAACTACTTCATGTTCAACAGAAGTTCCAATCTCATTTTCAGCGATGTAAGGAATAACATCTTGAAAACTGGTCTCGAGCAAAGGATCTAATGGCAGAGGAGACGGTCTGGACAAAAAATGGCTGGTTAGAACCATAATTTTTAGTCTGTAGAACGAAATCCATAAGATGATCGTCTTCATCCAGAATGTCTTGGTTAATTAAGTTTTTCTCTGAATCTCCGACAAAAATTTTGACCTCTGCAATGCCTTGCTCTGAATTTTGCACCGGAGAAGTTCTCAAAATATATTTCCTTGCTTCTAGGAAACATTTAATTTAAGACCTCGTTAACATCATTAGCTACTTCGAATTCAACACTATAATCATCTTCAAGGCGATTCTATGGACGGGTCTGGTGTTCACACATTAACTTGTTGGCTTTTTGAAGTTACATTCCCTAAATGACTCATCATCCCATCCTGAACCTGACCAGCAGTCATATTTATAACTGGAACTAGCGAAAGCACTGAATTTGTTGTCCAGAAAATCATCTTCTGTAAGTAAAACATAGATGAAAGGGGTTGTGAAGAGTTTCTGTATTTACCAGTTTACACAGACTGCGATGAGCAAGAGAGCCATCAATTGACCGACTTGAACTTTTGATCTGACTGAGGAATCTGAATTCGGGATCATGCTTTTCAGAGCACTTCCCCACAGAATATTCCGAGAAGATCGAATCTCTATCCTAACAGTTCTCCAGTCAGTTTCTTGGCTGAGGGGAAGGAAGTACAAGTGTCGATTTCCAACTCTGGGCCCTGCACCTCTTTTTCCTAATCTCATAATTCAACAACTGAATCCTTACCCAGGTTTTCCAAAAGTAGCTTAAGAGAAAAGAAAGAGATAAAACTACACGATGGCATAACACCACTAACCAACCTTCCACAATTTGTTCTCCCCCGCCCCAACCTTACCCATCTACTACAAGAAACTATGGCAGCACACTACAAATGATAAATACTAGGTTTAATTAATACTCTGTAGATGGCTCGCATACATGAAGCTTAGTACTACTTAAAGAATGCTTTCCAAAATTTCAACTGGCGGATTAGTATGAAACCAAGTTGCAAGTGACAGAGCATAAAGAACGCTACCAACTTCATATAATGTACAAAACTAAGTAACAACTAAATGCTGGTAAGAAGCATCAGTACCTATTTAGTACTACCGGCAAAATTGCTCAAGTAGTATCGTGTTAGGGTATTCCAGCTGTCAGCGAAAACCCCCTGGGATGTTCTGTGACCACATCTACATATCAAACAACAATGTAGATATTATAGTGATATTGATCGACGAAAGAATAAGCTTGAGGTCATAATATCAATTTGTAGACTATAACATTTTTAGTTGTATGCTATATCCATCATAATCTTGAGATAGATTATCGATGGAATTGTGCACTTAGCATTTAAAGATCCAGTCCCAGATTCTTACTCTTTGATATGAATGTAGTAGAGATAGATTATCGATGGAATTGTTCAGTTAGCATTTAAAGATCCAATCTCAGATTCTTACTCTTGATATGAATGTAGTTGGCCAAAACTAGTACCACTGTCAATGATGGTTATATAATGTTCGTTGATTTAGGAACTGTCAGGGTTTTGAATCCTACTACGTATATATTTATATTATTGCACTCTCCGAAAATATGCTTTGCAATAATGCAGCCTTCATTTAATCTTCTTTTAGCAGAACAAGAAAGTTGTTACCTGACAAAATCGTCCCTTAAAAGCTGGAGTACCAGAATACTGGATGCGTATATCATCTCCATGGTTAGCCCACAGTGCGAATAGAGGAGTTCAAACAAGTTACCTGGTATATTGGTTGTGGTATGGGGGACTTGGTCTTGTTATATGGTCTTGGAAAATTCTCACCTCATGAACTAGTTTTTGGGTTGACTTAGGCCTTCAGTCTATTTTCTTATCATGGTATTAATGTGAGATATTATCTACTGCTTCATAGTCCAAGTGCTACTTCATTGGAGGATTCAATCTTTTCCTTATGACAGGGTGAGTTATATAAGCCAGTAGGAAGTAACTACTAAAAGTTCTAGCAAATGGATGATTTGTTATTGTCAGACAGGATTAAGTTTTATTGCCCTTTACCATATAAAAATGTATATTGCTTATGAGAGGCTCTGTACTGAGTATTGAAGTGTTCTTTCATCCTAAGCTACGAGAAAACTTTGATATGCCAAATAAATAGTGCAGGATTTCTATATAGAATGGTCCGAACACCAAAAACCGTCTGGATAATTGATTTGGTTATTTCTTTATTCTGACAACATCATGTTCTCCACCCTAGTACTATAGATTCCTTCTTTTTTTTAATCAACCCTTTCTTCTATCATTAGAAGAGAGGGAACACACACACAACTTGCACACAGAGAAAGTAATACAAGTTACAAGAGTTATTAGTCTATACATTCTATCACAGCAATGTCAATCCAACATCATGTTGGGTGGTCTTGGGCCTTCTCAACCCAAAAGCTAGCTCAAAGGTTGAGGCTTTCCCTCACACTTATAAATTGACCACCAACCCCTTCCACTTCCGATGTGGGATAACCCAACAATCTCCCCCTTCACACATCGGGCCTTGGGCTGGAGAGAACGACAACCCAGTTTCTCCCGGTGGGCTGAGACTTGTTGACAACCTGGGCTCTGATACCAATGTTGGGTGGTCTTGGGCCTTCTCAACCCAAAAGCTAGCTCAAAGGTTGAGGCTTTCCCTCACACTTATAAATTGACCACCAACCCCTTCCACTTCCGATGTGGGATAACCCAACACATCAAACTCTAATGTGGCAGAATTTTAAGTATCCTCCACGGTTATCAACATATGTATAAAAGGGTATTTCGTGAGCAGCAAGATTGTTAGTGCAGAAAAAAGTCATAATCGAACTTTGAACAAGTGTACCTGAACAAATGATGTTGTATAACCTTTCAACTGGATAATTTGCTCGCTTTCCACAAAATTTGCAACAAATCCATCAGAATCAGCCCCTCTTCTCCACATTCGAGCGCCTACATTAACGAGCCAATTGAGTCCTACTACCGATGTATTTATATTAATGCACTCTCAAAAAATATGCTTTGCACTAATGCTGCGTTCATATGATACCATCTTCTTTTTGCAGAACAAGAAAGCTGTTACCTGACAAAAACTCCTTTTAAAGCTAGAGTACCACGGCTGGCCCACACTGCAAATAGTTTTTAAGCTAAAAGAATAAACAGGTCAAGATAAAGACGCTTAATATCTATCCAGCATAGAAGCTTTAACACAGATATCAAAAAACTTCTCACAGAGTTTAAGCTTTCGTCAAGGTTGGGGTGTGAGCTAAAAGTTTCTTCAGCATTGAAAGAACCAAGCCTTCTCAGTCGGAGTTCAGACATTTCCGGCTAGCATGCTCTGCAAAAAAAAATCATCGATTAGGGAATCTGTGAAGTGTGATGAGAAGTTGAAAAAAGTGGATCCAAATGTGTTAGTTGGTACAGGCTTCTCTAGTGATTTCAAGTCCCAAGACACAACCATATAAACCTCCCCCTGTCCTGATCCCAGTTCCCACAACCAGCAAATGAATAATTATAGAAAACGGTGTCAAATATTAAGCCAGACTGAATCTTCCAACTTTCTAGTTTTAGGAAATAACATTCACTCCCAGTCGGGACATTAAATAGAAGCTGCCTAGAATCAGAAAGGGAGTAAGTTATGAAATTGCTAGTGAAGGAGATTCTAGGCACCCAATGTGTATTTGAAGAACAATATCAATGTAAAGAGAAACTGTCAACTGAATATCTTGAAGCTAGTGAAGGAGCTTCAAATAGGCACCCAAAGTGTAAGTAGAGAAAGCTAAGTGACCATTATGTTGTATCTCCTTCCACAATCGACAATTCTCAAGGGTTAAGTGGAAAATATGCACAAGCAGTTGTGGTGCAGTATTTTCCTCTCTGAACAAAGAAATGAAACTAGTCTTTTATATGCATCCTCATCAAGCACCAATGATAGAAATGTGTACACAGGAGGAAGGTACCTGTTTTACATTTGTACGGTTAAAGAAGTCAATGCAGTTGGTCTTCAAAACTCCAAGTTGCAATTCAACTTTCTCACCTTTCTCATTTAATAGAAAGTTACCTATACCATAAGAATAAGAAATCCAAACTTAACATCAAGGCCAGTTGAAACAACAATTAGATACTACAAGAACAGAGTGGTAAAGCAAGCATATCTGTTCCTGACAAAACACCAAAGAGAAATAATTACTTTATGATGGATGCAAATTTAGAGTCTCTAAACAACACCATGAAATTAATTGTTATTGTCCCATCTCTCTCTCACTCTCTCTTTCTCATATATTTCCTGACTCAGTCTGCTATTTGGTTTAGCTTTTTAGTTTCTCCCCAATTTTCAAACCAAATAAGAAAAAGAGTTCTCTCCTCGCTGCAGTGTTGCTGCCTCTGCATTACATACAGGTGTGTTGGCATAATCTTTTGCTTTAGAGATGTAACATGAAATGACACATTCTGTTTGACTAATTTGTTTCTTATAGTTCATTTTACGACAAAGTAATATAAAAGTTGTGATAATGACTTTAATTGCACAACATGCTGACTTACTCTGGGTTCCTTGACTAGTTCTTGGTAATCAAGGTTTAACTACTTCGTCCTCCCAGAAATAATAAAGAGTAAAAAGAACAGTTAAAATTCTTTACAGTTAACACACCAAACCGTCCACAATTAACAGAATAAACCTCGCCCAATGGCTTCTGGCGAAAACGGGTCCACGCACATCCCAGCGCCACTATCCTAAATGGATACTACCAACTTAATCTCAAAAAACTTTACTTTCAAAACCTTACGATATCCATTTGGCCTCCCGTGAGCTTTAGTAACAATTTCCAACAAAAAAACGTAGCTCAGAGCCTCTCTTTTAAAGTCGAAGCTCGCTGGGAAAGCATGCATATCGTCTGAATGGCTGTATTTTGATGTCGGTGGTGTAAAGGAACATAAGAAACCATGGTGAATAAAGAGAAGAACAGGGCGCCAAGTCCTACAAGTACCATTACGAACCAACTAGTCACCAAAAGAGATTCTTGAAAAGCACACAAAATAGCTTTATCGGATTAACATAATCAGTTTCAACGGTTCCAACAAAGGGAGTTAAATGCTGCACATAATTTCTGGCAAGTTGATTGCACATCTAATATGTAACAAAAAAGAACAAGTTACGTGTTTTTCTTCTCCTCTCTTAACCTACATTCAAAACAAAAGATCATAATCCTTGACTATGTAAAAAGGGACACACATTTATTTTGACATGGGCCGCAATATCTACATAAGAATACACTACGAGACAAACGAAAAGATAAAGCACATAAATTACAATACAAAATAAGTAAGACATTATTTGGTTAAAGTACTCATACAGGGAATGTTTGTGCAGTGATAATAATGTAAAAACTGTTATGCGGTATATAATAATGTAGGGATTCTAGCGCGGTGAATAATAAATGAGTTATGCTATGCCGGGACTATCTACTATAAAGGGAATTTTTGCCTGTAAATACTCATCCGTTTCTGTTTTTGGCCTTTTAACAGGGCATGGACAGCTTCGAACAGGCATTGAAAACCAGTCCTGAAACAGCCTTGGAAGCAACCCACCATCAGTCCTCTGATGATACGGGTTTAGGGTTTTGATCAGAAATCGTCAATACAAGAGAACTGTGACCGAACTGCGCTCCAAACAGCCTCGCACTTTCACTTAATATTAACATATATGCATTCAAGAATACCAATTTTACTTCAAAAAGACAACAATTTCCTTTGATTTACTTAAAATATGCATCTAAAGAATACCCATTTTACTTCAAAAAGGAAACGATTTCATTAAAACATGCATTTTAAAAAACCAACAAGTTCTTGATTTTTTCTTATATGGAGTATCCCGAGATAATCATGTTTTTTTAACTTTCTTTCAAGAATACCAAGTTACTTGGGCAGATTGATCGGCCACGAAAACTGATTGGGGATTTTGGTCGGACATCGCCACGGAGAGTTAGTAGAAAGCAATCCGGTGGAGCAGCGTTCGAAGGCAAGGAATAAAAAGGAAAAAGGGATACTCTAAAATGCTAAAACACAACTTCATAGTAGTATAATGCTAATATTTTATTGTAATAAGTAGTTCTAAATTGAAATAAACAAGTAGGCTGTTAGTTAACTTCTAATGGTACCCCAAGACAAGGAAAGAAGAAAAAATGCAACATACAAGCAGTCCGAAGGTTGGAAAGACGACTCACCTCAGCGTTATATTGGCATCATAAGAGAAGTACAGACCGGGAGTCCTCTGTACGACTTTAAGCAGTGCAGAAAACTGAGCCTCCATGTTTTTCTGCCAAGCGCCGAAGCAATATCATAGGAACAGATAGATGACACCAGCAGTAGATTTAAAAGAAATCGGGTAGGGAATTAAATAGGAAAAATTTGGAGACCAAACTGTTCAGCAGCAGAGTTCTTGAGAGACTGATCGCAAGAAAAAAATTCATCGATAAAACTTTAGGGTGCCTGAAGTAAGAGCCAACACATTCACGGCTTGTTATGACCAGTACATATGAACCTGCAAGAGCAGCACACACTACATCAGAGAAAGCTTTTATTGATACCTATCAAATGCATAACTGATATTTCTCTTCCAACAAGCTCACAAATATTCCTTCGAAATCCCCTCTGAAGACTGGCACCGTTTACTATCAGTGCCCTTCCCTCTTCATTATGACATCTCTATTCGGAGTGAACATGCCTATTTTTGGCAACTTCTCAAAAAGAGCTTTTTCTAACGATAGTTCCAGGGGTATCGTGCCTTTCTTCGACAACCATTCTAATAGAGACACACCCCTTTCCTATAACTTACTCCTTTCAGATGATCGTCTGGTCATGTCAAGACTCTATATGAGAATTATCAGTCTTAGCAAACACATTTATAATATGAATATAATACTCACAAATATGTATGACATGCCCTTGTAAACATTAGTCTGTTTGGTTTTGCAACCAAAAGAAGCTAGACACGTGGTTTTGCATTGTTCTCCCATAACAAAGGGAGATAATTTTGCTCCCCAAGAACAACTGTGACGTAAGGACCTTGCAGGGTCAGAGGGTCCTTTTTAATACTTTGAATTTCTACAAGATTAGCAATAAATAATGATAATTAGCCAGTTTAACTTATGAATTTCACCCATATTAAAGTTCCAAAAAGTGATTAGGAGTTTTGATTCTTTTTATTAATAGAAAACAACCCAAACCCTATAAAACAAATCTAGAGCCTCACATTGGTTTCCCAACCCCAAAACAAATTAAACCATAAATCACAGCAAAAAAATCTCACCTTAAATTCCACAGAGGTCTTTGAAGGCTCCAAAGTAAAATCATATAAAGATGTTGGACAATATAGGTTCAACATAACCTGTGGATATATCTGAGATCTACTTCACTTCTCAATGTAAGAAGCACTGTCAAAACTCATAGCTGTGTTATTAAGTAATTTATGTATTGGTCCTTTGGAAACAAATCTTGAATTGATATTTGCATTACGGAGGTCAAGGAAAACAAAAATACCGTAAAAACAGGATCTGATATAGAAAATGCTAACCAAAGATTGGTCTTCCGTTTTTCTTTGGTCAGGAAAATATACTAGTAACAAGTGGATACAGAAATATTGAAGGACCTGCAAATTGAACAGTGGTTGTTACGGAAACAGAGTGTAGAAAAGATAACTTATAACATCTCTTATTCATTTGGGCATGTATACCTTCATTGTGTAAACATCAGGACCTGAAATGTAGCCTGAGAGCTTGGATGAACCATCACTTGCATTCAATTTGTTAAGGGAATTCAGATGAATTCCAAACTCACTGGACAATACCAGCAATGGAGAAGGAGAAGCATGTGTGCAAAGCAGGTCATCCTCGCTGCATGCAAAGGAACAAAATCTAAGAAACCAGACAGAAAATATCCTTAAGTTAGCTGATGTAACAAAGACAGACCTTTCAATATCAACAATTTTGAAGGAGACACTGGGATGCACAAGGGCGATTCTTAGCAGAGACTTTTTCAGAGTATGCAAGACCTTCTTTGGGCTTCCAGATTATATATGCAAACCAAAAGAACAATTAGGTTAGAGTACAACCTTAAAAGTAAAGTATGTAATCATTATTTTTCATTTGTTTGAATTGTGAGAAAAGTAGAAGTACTAGGAGTGCATTTGCTTCCTTCAAGCTGGTTGGTTGTAAAGTACATCATGAATAATGACTGCAAAAAGGAAAAGTCTCAAAAAAAAAACTTATTGGCAAACAACAAGTCAACTCTTGTACCAGGTAGGCTTATACATAATAACCTGTTGTACAAACATCCTGCCTACAATCATCAAATCCAAGGTGCAAACGCTTGTCGTTCTGTAAACAATGGCTAGAACAAAGACCACATTAGTAGTTTTATACCTATACTATAGGATACTACCAGCTAAATCTCAAAAGAACCTTACCTTCAAAACCTTACGCTATCCATTTGGCCTCCCGTGAGTTTTAGTAACAATTTCCAACAAAGAAACGTCAGAACTAGAGCTCAGAGCCTCTTCTTTAAAACCAAAGCTTGCTGAGAAAGCATGCATATCATCTGGCTGTATTTTGATGTCGCCCGTGTACATATATGGTGAATGCTCCAAAGTTACAACTACTAGACAGCAACTCAAATATACAGAACAGAACAATCCTACATTTCTAATTCAGACTCAAATACAGTTAGCCTAATTTTAACAAATGCTACCTAAAACTATCTTGCATTCAGCTACCACAAAAAAGGGTTAAGGTGAGGGGCAATGTTAATTGAATCACTAGGTAATTGTTTGAGTTACCTGGGCAGATTTGATGGCCAAAACCGTAGTTAAAATGGCCAGAAATAAATGAAGCATGACAGAAGATGAAAGAAACAGGCACGTATACCGTCTCCATAAGCTGACCTTAAAGTACCTAAGCACCAATATTTATGTTAAGGCTCAACTATAGAAAGAATAAATAATCAAAACATCTCTACATACAATAGTGATCAACAAAAACATATTTCATGTCTCTCTCCACCCCACCCCACCTCCCTCAAGTCACCCGTTTTCTTTTGGGGAGACGGTTCAGGTAAAGAAAGTATTTATTGCAAATGAAGCACCAGGAAGGCAATGTACATGAACAACTTACAATACAAGCAAAACCAAAATGTAAGCATCAATATTTGGTGTTGTGTACAGCCATACAAGTTAGCCCATTTACAAGTAAAACCACATAACAATAAATAAAAGAACATCTGTAAAAAGATAATAATGAACGCAGACCGTCAAAAGCCTATCAGTTGAGAAATGCATGCAAGCAATGCTATTGATTACAACTATCATTCCAAGTTATGAACATCATAGTTGTCAGGCAAAAGAAATTACGTACAACAGCATCACTAAAATAGAAAAGATGATGTCAGTCCAACATTTTGCAAAAAGATTACCATATTTTTCTCCCATCAACACCAATTCATCTCGTGAATACGAATGAGATAAAAAAGGCTATCTCAAATAACAAAATCAGAGAATATATAATTCCCATTCTCTTACATGGCACAATTTCAACTTTAAAGAAACAATCAAAATCATTAGTCTAGACAATACATTGCGAGAATGACAACAGAAATAACAATGTAACTTCAGAAAGCAAGTTCTTGAATTTATTTATTTTTATAGAGAATGCATGCAAGAATTCAAAGAAAATCTTACAATAGTGAGTTCTCAAACTTCCCTTTTATTTTTTTGATGGGAAGTGCAGTAGTATTACTAGAGCAGATAGAATGACTGGAAAATCGATTCAAGGTTTAGGGATTTGATCAGAAATCGTCAATACAAGAGAACCGTGACCGAACTGCACTCCAAATAGCCTCACACTGTCGCTTAAAACATGTATCTTAAAAAACCAACAAGTTCTTGATTTTTACTTAAAATATTTGGTGTTGTATATTTTCTCATAAACATAAAAATCTCATAAGCTTTAAAACTATTAAAATAAAATAGTCCCAATTGTTTATCCAATATTATCAAATAAACAAAAAATCATAAAATCGTATAATAAATTATCACAAAATTATTTGTTCTCAAATTAAGTAATTGTTTCATCAATATATTTGAGTAAAAATAGAACACCTTTCACGGGCTCTTCAAGATTTTACTACTCAACAATCTTGAAATGTAAGTTAAAGTGACTATATGTTAGTGAGAATAATAAATTCTATGTCGGTGATAATAATAATTTTTAAAAGGTAATGATGTGATTATAAATTTAATTTACATGTGAAATAAATGGTTAGTAGATATAAATGTGGGGTTGTTTTAGCAAAATATAAATTCGTGGATAAATTTTTGTATTAAAAAAATTCAAATCGTGATATGTTATTCCCATATGATTCCATATCATGATTTTTGGAGAATATAGTATCACTATCACATCTCATGATATGGAATCAGCGTAAAATCGCATGTCCAAACGCTGATTCCATCTCACGATATCATATCATGATATGGTATCACATGGTCAAACGCCTACTTAACTTACATATTTATAATATTATAATTTTTGCATGTTGTAACATTTAATCACTGAAGTACACTCTTTCTAATTGTCTTTGTCTATCACATTCTTTTTTATTTAGTGATTGCTTATAACAAACGTCAACCCATGATTCTAGACTATTTTTCTTCAGACTTCTGATCTTAGGAGGTAGGGATTTATCCGACCCACCGGGCAAAAAGAATACATTGTATAAAGTGTTCTTAAGAAATTTTATGTCTATCTATCATTATATTGAATTTTTTTCAAGCTACCTGCACTGCAGGCATAATTTCTATCCCCGCAATTATTCAACCTCTGACCATTACTAAAACAAGGGGATCAAAAGCCAGTAAAGATTTCGCTGAAAAATGCATATAAGCTTAACTTCGTAGAATTTCAGAAAATTGTCTCCTTCTTTGTTATATATTGTCCCCATGATAGAAAATTTCTTGGAAGAAGAACCAACTCCACTTATTCTTGGAAAAGAAGAACTATTTTCTGGTCATTTGTTTTTTACGATTAACAAGATATGTGTTGGACTAAAAGTTCAACAAGACTTGTGTTGCAAGCTCAACCAATTGTGACTTTTCAAGTTCAAGTCTAAATCGATCCCGCTTGAGTAGTTAAAGTATGCTAAGCTTGAGTTCCAAAGTAACTGCTTCTTAGACACACAACCTTGAAGAGCAGCAAACACCAGCAACCCCTTTTTATTGAAAAGATAACATTACCAGAAAGCCGCCTCTCTACTGCTTCCCCACATAAACTTAGTAATGCTATAAAACCTATGACAAAATACCCACTCCAGCACCTTTATCTTTTTCCCTCTTGTCTCTCTCATTCATTAATTGGCGTAAGATCTAAATTAGATGCTATATACATTGCCATCCATATAAATTACTAATAAAACAGCCATACTAAAATCTCAAGCATCCTTTATATCTCTATTGGACTCGGATTTTAGACAAATGCAACAAGTTCATTGTCTGATTTCAGCATCAGATGCACTGCATTTATGTTTGTATTTTCTGTAGTTTGAAGATTTGAGGATATGTTAAAACTTTGTAGAACTCAATTCTTTTGTGATTATTCTAGACGTGAGAGTTGCAGGATTAATTATGTTAGGAGTGTTTTCATAATTTTTACCATTTCTAGTTTGATTTACTAAAAGTTAATTAATTCTTAGTTGCAAAAGTTAACCAAACCTGTAGAGCCATTATTCCACTCGGCAAAAACATGATTATCGAGGTGCACGCAAGCTGGTCTGGGCACCACAGTTATCTATTAAAAAAAAACTGACTGTCTTGAGCTCGGGACTGATTAAAATCAAGACAACCTTGAGCTCATCTCTCAATGCACCAAGTTGAGCTGAACCTGGCTAAAGTTGGGCTTGGCTTATCTCATTTTTACACAACCAAAATGACAGTAGATTTTTGGGCTTGAGGGCTCTAGAACAACTCACACACACTCCGAATGTTCCAAGTTTATGGCGTTGCTTGCTTCAACATAAGAAGACCACCTGGCATGGATTATGGACATACTCATCCATGTCCAAACACAAATGGAAACAAAGACATCAGGAATAAAGAAAATATCTTAAATCACTTTCGGTTCTAAATCCTTCTTCTTTCTCTTTTTCTTACGTGGGGGTGGATGAAGGCAAGAGAAAGCATCAAGGAAGCTCCAAATTAATAAATCAAGTATTAACTTACTCCTGAAAGCCTTCTTTATTCAGGACCCAATTCACTGATGGGGAAACTATTGATGATCCATCTGTACTAGCAAGCTGTGGGTAGCAAATACATTATTCAGAGAACATGACACAACATTAAGCAAGAACTTAAGATAGATTCATGAGAAAAATGAGAGTTAAATGGAGTAAAATTAAGTTGGAATGCTATGATTTGCACATTTAGACAGGCATATATCATCCTTTAGCAATATGAATATTGAAGATTATAAGCTATAAAGTGTAGTAAAAGGTTTGAGAATGTAGGTGAGTACCTAATCATGTATTACCAACTACAATCAATGTTGAAGTGAATAAGCTATCAAAACAGGGAGATACATTATAAATAAGCATTAAAACAGCTAATCAGAACGGCGTGGGTACAATACCTCGCACATTAATCATGGAAAAGATATTGATCCTTGTGCATAGTGAAGGTGTAAATTTGACCCTATTCTATTTTTCTTTAGCAAATTGAGGCTCAGATTTGTGTGAAGACAAGGCCAAAGAGAAGCCAACCACACCATGGATGCAACAAACAATTGCATGGGTGAGTTATGCGTCTCAATTACAGGCCATACCGGGTTGCCCCGCCAAGATACGGGTTGGGTAATCTCAATGCCCGAATTTAGTTAGCCCAGAAAATCATCACTGCCTCTTTAATAATTTTCATAGTCATGCTGTTGTTGTTGTATAGTTGTTTATTGCCTTATGAGCATACGTTTAAGAGTGCAAAAATGCAAAGACACCCAGAAACTCAAGTGTACTCTGTCTCCTTTTTTAAGGGCTGTTAGTTTGTTTCAAAAAATGGAGAATCATATGCAAAGCATAGAGATAAGGGCAACCACCCTTGATAGAAATCCCATACTCTCTGCTGCCACATTCTTGAATTTTTAGGCTCAGATTTGTAATAGAACCAAAAGGGAAATCACAAGACTTCAAACGTCTTTCTGCCAATTCTTTCTCCTGAGGCTCAGATTTGTAATAGAACCAGGCAAAGGAGACAAAGTAACCGCCACGGCTGCAGACCTCCGTTGCAAAACACTGATGCCTTACCGGGTTGCCTTGCCAAGATAAGGGTAGCTCCAATGCCTGACCCAACTCAATACAACTTCTTTGTCATCATCACAGCCTTACCCTATAATTAAAAGCTAGCATTGGTAGATAGACCTTACCCCGGTCCTTTGTGGGGACTAGAGAGGTTGTTTCCAATAGACCTCAGCTCAAGAAAATCACAGTCCAGAACCTAAATGACGCGGGGGGGGAGAGTCCAAAAACTGTAGTGTACTCTATCTATGTCTCTTTCTCTTTTTTAAGGGCTGTTGATTTGTTCACAAAATGAAAGAATCACAGGCAAATCATAGAGTAGGCAACCACCCTTGAACAGAAATCCCATTATTCTCTCTGCTGCCTCATTCTGAGTTAATGTAACAAAAAGAGGTTCACAAGTAATTACTTGCAAAAACAGAAATGCAAACTAGCATAAGTGCAAAGCTTAAAAAAAAAAATCAGGGCTTACCAGAGAAGGGAGGCAACCCCCCCCCCCTCAAAAATGGACCTTAAGAGACAATGCACACAAATGACACTTGAAAATCCTTCTTGCTTTAAACAAGATGGAGCACAGAACTTGTATAAACTGTTAATGATACCACAGAATGGAATAACTAGCATGAGAAGAAGTGATTGTCATGCTTTGTTTTCCACATTTACACCGGCAAATATCCTTATGAGGGAGGAATATGATTGTCAAAGAGAATAAGCTATAAAGGTGTAGTAAAAGGTTTGAGAAAGTAGGTGAGCAACTAGCCTGTATGAACAACCATAATCAGTACTGCAATACCTTTCCCTTCTAAGACTGATCTGCAAATGGTTTGCATGTAATATAATATGAGAGGGACAAGTATAAGAGAATGTTACAGCAAGAAGTGTGACAGATGTTGGCTTTTTGTGAATCAGATTTAAGTTACTGCTTAAAACCAAAACAATATAACTTCATGCTCAGAGTTAGGTTTAACTTGGATGAAATCTTGCAAAATTTAATGCAATGCAATTTCTGGTAAATGGCAATTTTTTCAAGTTCGATAGACTGGTTGTGTGATCAAAATATAAACAAAGAGCGTAACTTACCTAGTAAATGATCCATCCCCAGTTTTGAATTTGGTCAGCATAGTTGTGTAGTAATTGGTAACCAATTTCAGGAATGACCTGCAAAAGCATGGTCAAAGCACTCAAGCACAAATTACCAGGCATGAGTGGCACATCGTGAACAATCTTAATATTGTTATTTCCTGATGCCTTTCTTGTAGACTCACTCGTGGCAAAGAACTTCTTTTTGCCTTGGTAAAATAGAGGAGCAATGGCTTCTTCTACTCATCTTCTTCCTTATAGCTTATCTGTTTCACCTCGATTTCCAACATCAATCCATTTATGTGAGTCCCCATCCACCCTAGAGGAGAGCATAGCCCATGATATCAAATAATTCTTGACATTCTCTTCACTATGAGAATACATGTGTCAAATCATTTCCATCATAATAGAATTCAGAAGAACCTGAACCAAAAACATCCCATGGATCATGTCCCCCTATACTGGTGAACACCAGACCCGTCCATATGCCTTTAATCTTGTGGAATAACAATATCGCCGAAGAGGAAAGTGAAGACGTGCAGGCTTTCAGGATGATGAGAGAAAAATCACCAATTCTCCTGGATATGGGACTAAGGATTTGGCTTCAGAGCATGCACCGTGTCAGGAAGCTTCATTCCATCACAGATGAAGAAGACGAGGAAGTTGTTCCCTACCAGATCAAAGTTACCCTGATGGTATATAGCAAATCGAGCCAGATTTAAGGATTAAGGATTAGCTTCAAATGCAATCAACAAATCACAATCGCAGGCATATTTGAAAAGCAATGAGATCATTTCTCTGACTACGGAAAGACAGGCGTGAATCATGAAAATTAGGCAGCATAAAATTCACTGAAAGGTAGGGCCTTATAGTCTCCAATATGATGTTAAACAACATGAACAATCGCTTCATATTTCATGACCTGCTAGAAAAGTTACCAAACATGTGGACCCATATTCAAGGTACTTAAAGATATATTATTTTATATTGAGCTTCATATAGTTTTTTTGAATTGCAACATAACATCGTCTATGTAGCAATCCAGTCAACATATAATTGAGGTACTAATTATTAAGCCGTGTACCAATAAGGGAATCATTTAACATGCATACTCCAGTCTGTATGTGGAAATTGAATTATGAAGGTATAGAATTATAGTAGCTGTAACTTGTCAAATTGATGTTTGGCATACCTCTCTGGTGTAGAACTTGAGAGCAAAACCACTAGGGTCCCTCAGAGTTTCAGGATTACCCCTCTCATGAATAGCAGTAGAATATCTCACAATTAGTGGAGTCTGAACACCGGGAGCTCCGAGGAATTCAGCATAGGAAGGTGAGCAATGTCATGATAACTTCGAAAAACCCTTCGGCACTAGGTACCTCGGGCATTAACAACACATTCCGTGATATGTTCCCTGTCAAAGTTGGCAAGTTTCTCCACCAAATGCTAATCATCAAGCAACACGGGAACCTGGAAAGAAAATTATGAGAAGCCACAAACACAAATATGCCAAAGAATCTACCATACTTAACATCACTCTCCGTATCAGGTTTGATATAGGAAGGTAAAAGTAGGGTAATAACCTTTGATCTATAACCGGTTGAATTTCACCAGTAATATAAAAGATATTTACACGGTAAGTGTGTACAAACCTGAGTAACAACTAATTGCTGGTAAGAAGCATCATTACCTGTTTAGTACCATCAATAAAATTGTTCAAGTAGTATCGCGTATTCGCGTTAGGCCATTACCTCCGTCAGCGAGAACCCCCTGGGTTGTTCTGTCACCACATCTGTAGATCAAACGACAATGTAGATTTTATAATGACATTGATCGACGAAAGAAAAAGCTAAAGGTCATAATATCAATTTGCTGATGTTAAATCAAAAAGTATCTCATTGGTGGTTGATGAGATGGGTGGACTCTTTATAAGGCTAGGGCAATCCTCCTCCCTTTGAGCTAGCTTTTAGGGTGTGAGTTAGGTCTAAGACCTAATTTAACAATTGACTATAACATTATTAGCTTATGCTATATCCATCATGATCTCGAGACAGATTATCGATGGAATTGTGCAGTTAGCATTTAAAGATCCAATCCCAGATTCTTTCTCTTGATATGAATGTAATTGGCCAAAAACTAGTGCCAATGATAGTTATATATTGTTCGTTGATTTGGAATTGTGCAGTTAGCATTTAAAGATCCAATCCCAGATTCTTACTCTTGATATGAATGTTATTGGCCAAAAGCTAAGTACCACTGCCAATGATGGTTATATAATGTTCGTTGATTTAGGAACTTTGTCAGGGTTTTGAATCCTACTATGTATGCATTTATATTATTGCACTCTCTAAATATATGCTTTGCACTAATGCAGCCTTCATATGATCTTCTTTAAGCAGAACAAAAAGTTGTTACCTGACAAAATCTCAATTTAAAGCTGGAGTACCAGAATACTGGATGCTTATATCATCCCCATGGTTGGCCCATACTGCAAATAGTTTTTAAGGTACAAGAATAAACAGGTCAAGGTAAAGAAGCTTAATACTTATACAGCATAGAAGCTTTAAAACAGATATTAAAAAAAATCTCACAGAGTTTGAAGCTTTTGTCAAGGTTGGGATGTGAGCTATTTCTTCAGCATCGAAAGCACCAAGCCTTCTCAGATGGAATTCAAGCATTCTCAGACCTATCATGCTCTGCAAAACAAACATCATCAATTAGGGTTCCTGTAAAGTGTAATGAGAAGTTGGAAAAAAGTGGATTCAAGTGTGTTAGTTGGTACAGGCTTCTCTAGTGATCCAAGTCCTAAGGAGAAATATATCCACCCTCGCTGTCATGATCCAGTTCCCACAACCAGCCAATGAATAATTAAAGAAAACGATGTCAAATACTAAGCCAGAGTGAATCTTCCAACTTTCTAGTATTAGGAAATAACATTCACTCCCAGTTGAGACATTCTCTAGAAGCCTGCCTAGAACCAGAAAGGCAGTATAGATTATGAACTTGCAGATCATCTCTAGTTAACATGTCTATTTACAGAAAAAGTGTCAACTGAATATCTTGAAGCTAGTGAAGGAGCTTCAAATAGGCCTAAAGTGTAAGTAGAGAAAACTAAGTGACCATTATGCTGTATCCTTCCACACTCGACAATTCCTCAGAGTTAATTGGAAAATATGCAAAGCAGTTTGATGTAAGTATTTTCCTCTCTGAAATAAGAAATGGAACTCGTCTTTTATATGCATCCACATCAAGTACCAATGATAGTAATGTTTCCACAGGAGGGGAGGTACCTGAGTTACTTGTGTACGGCCTAAAAAGTCAATGCAGTTGGTCCTCAAATCTCTCATTTAATAGGAAGTGCCTATACCATAAGAATAAGAAATCCAAATTTAACATCAAGGTCAGGTGAAACACAATTAGATACTACAGAAACAGATGTGGTAGAGGAAGCGTATCTGTTCCCTCTTGCTTTAACAACAACCAAAAGAGAAATAATTACTTTATGATGGATGCAAATTTAGAGTCTCTAAACAACATGCAACTAATTGTTAATTTGGCCTATCTCTTTCTCATAATATTCTGACTCAGTCTGCTATTTGTTTAGCTTTTCAGTTTCTCCCCAATTTTCAAAAAAAAGAAAATGCTGCATTAGACTGGATTGCTTGACTAGTCTTGGTAAGGCAGGTTTAACTGGTTTGACCTCCCAGAAAGAANTGCAGCACAGTCTGAACTTCCACATCAGAAAAAGGATTACTTTGGTTTTCTGTAGTTCCAAATACATTATAGTAGAAAAGGAAGAACAAGTAAAGAATGAGTTCCTGAAGTTTGAAATTGATAGATTTAGTGGGCGCAACAACTTCAATATCTGGAAAAATCCAGATGAAGGTTCGGAGGGAAGGTTCAATCCATGCTATTGACGGAAAGTACCCCGATAAGATATCGGATTCCGACAAGGAAAAGATTGAAGGAGATGCATTGAGTGCAATCCAACTGTCCCTTGCACCTAACGTACTTTGTGAAGTGAGTACAAGTACCGAAGAGACGGCCAAAGAATTATGGGAAAAGCTGGAAGGGCTTTACCAGGACCAGTCAGTGACAACAAGGATGTTGTTACAACGGCGTCTTCATACATTTAAGATGGATTCAGGTACTTTGTTGCAAGACCATCTAGATGCGTTCAATAAACTTGTGATGGACTTACAAACTGCTGGAATTAAAAAGGACGAGGAGACACTTGCATGTTCTTTACTATTTTCATTGACTTCAAAATATCGTGATATTGAGAATTCAATGATGTATAGCAAACAACCTATTAAACTTGAGCAAGTGCGGCAAGCACTAAACTCTTGTGATGTGCGGATGCATTTTGAAGGAGACAAAAGTGACGAAGCTAGTGGACTCTTTGTAAGAGGTCGTACTAGCCAACAGGGAAGGAGCAAATCGAAGTACAGATCAAAGTCTCGTGTGAACAAAAAGAATGCGGAATGTTGGGGCTGTCACAAGAAGGGGCACTTTGAACGAGATTGCCCTATGTCGAAGTCCAAAGAAAAGGCGAGCGCATCCATTGTTGAGCAAGTACATGATAATGATGATGATTATGTACTAACAACATCATGCAATAGTGGAGTCTATGACAACAAATGGGTCTTAGACTCTGGTTGTACTCTGCATATGACATTCCGAAAAGATTGGTTCAGCAGCTATGAAACAAGCAGAGGAACTGTATTAATGGGCAATAATGCAACTTGTAAAATAGTTGGCATTGGTTCAGTTCATGTTCGCTGCCATGATGGAATCGTGAGGACTATTACAGAAGTCCGTCATGTTCCTGATCTAAAGAAGAATTTGATCTCCCTGGGTACTTTAGATAAACAAGGCTATAAGTACATGAGTGAAGGAGGAACTATGAAAGTGACTAAAGGGTCTTTAGTCATGTTGAAGGCCAAGCTGGAGGATGGCCTCTACACACTTGCGGGAAGCACCATTATTGGCTCTGTAAATGCATCTACAGTGCAGTTATCTAATGATGACAAGGCAAAATTATGGCACATGAGACTAGGCCATATGAGCGCACGAGGATTGGAGATGTTGAGCAACCGCAACCTTTTGAATGGTGAGAAGATCAGCACACTTGAATTTTGTGAGCACTGCGTCTTAGGGAAGCAGAAAAAGGTCAGCTTCAGCACTGGCAAGCACAAGACGGGAGGGTGCTAGACTACATCCATTCAGATTTATGGGGTCCCTCTAAGCTTCCATCGAAGGGAGGAAAGAGGTATCTTCTCACATTCATTGATGATTTTTCACGAAAGGTTTGGGTGCGTTTCCTGAAGACAAAAGGTGATGCTTTTGAAGCATTTAAAGAGTGGAAGATTTTGGTTGAAAATCAAATGGAGAGGAAAATCAAGTATCTTCGCACGGACAATGGCTTGGAGTTTTGCAGTGAAGAGTTCAATGATTTCTGCAAGGTTCATGGGATCGCAAGGCATAAGACGGTCAGGCACACACCACAGCAGAATGGAGTTGCCGAGAGAATGAACAGAACTCTTCTTGAGAAGGCTCGTTGTATGCTCTTACAAGCTAAGATGTCCAAAGTATTTTGGGCTGAAGCAGTTCATACTGCTTCTCATATTGTCAATCGGTCTCCAGCATCAGCGATTGACTTTAAGACTCCGAATGAGGTCTGGTCAGGTGAACCCTCTAACTATTCATACTTGCGAATATTTGGGTGTCCAGCTTATTATCATGTTAATGAAGGTAAGCTTGAACCAAGGGCTAAAAAGGCCATATTCGTAGGGTATGTAGATGGAGTAAAAGGGTACAAACTATGGTGTTTGTCTTTACTCAAATTTGTAGTTAGTAGAGATGTTACCTTTGATGAATCCTCTATACTTGATCCTCGTAAAGTTTCTGTGGAGTTATCTAGAAACGAGAACAACGAGCAGGTGGAGCTACCGGTGGAGCTTACCAAGGAACGGGATCAAGAGACTCAAATTGATGAGTCAAAAGATGCAGATCTTAAAGAACTTGCTTCCAATGAACCATACACAATTGCGAAGGGAAGGGACAAAAGGCAGATACGGAAACCGGAACGTCTTATAGAGCAAGAAAATCTGATTGCACATGCGTTCGTAGCTGCAGAAGAAGAGATTAAGGATCTCGAGCCCTCTTCGTATGTTGAAGCAACTTCTTGCAAAGATGCTGCACAATGGCAGTTAGCCATGATGGAAGAGATGGAGTCTCTTCACAAAAATGATACATGGGTCTTAGTTAAAAGGCCAAAGGGGATGAGGACAGTTGGATGCAAATGGGTCTACAGAAAGAAAGAAGGTATTCAGAAGTGGAAGATGCTAGGTTCAAGGCGAGATTGGTTGCAAAGGGTTTCAGTCAGAAGGAGGGAATTGACTACAATGAGATCTTTTCTCCAGTCGTGAAACATAGCTCAATTCGCGTGCTACTAGCATTGGTTGCACAATTTGATTTAGAGCTTCAACAGCTTGATGTCAAAACTGCTTTCTTACATGGTGATCTAGAAGAGACAATCTATATGGATCAGCCAGAAGGTTTCCTAGCTGAAGGAAAAGAAGACCATGTATGCCAACTGAAGAAGTCTTTGTATGGTTTGAAGCAATCCCCTAGACAGTGGTACAAGAGGTTTGATGCATTCATGACTACACATGGATTTTCGAGGAGTGCATTTGATAGTTGTGTGTATCACAAGAAGATGTCTGGTAACTCTATGATTTATCTATTGTTGTATGTTGATGATATGCTTATTGCTGCTAACAACATCACAGAGATAAATATTTTGAAGAAACTGTTGAGCAAGGAATTTGACATGAAGGATCTAGGAGTTGCAAAGAAAATCCTTGGAATGGAAATTTCAAGAGAAAATGGTGTTGTACATCTTTCTCAGAAGAGGTACATCGGAAAAGTTCTTGAAAGATTCAATATGCATATGAGCAAGCCTGTAAGTACACCGTTAGCTTCTCATTTCAAGCTTTCAGAGTTACAAATGCCTCAATCTATGGATGAGGTGGAGCATATGTCAAAGGTTCCTTATGCGAGTGCAGTTGGTAGCATTATGTATGCTATGGTATGCACACGTCCAGATATTGCCCAATCTGTAAGTGTGGTAAGCAAGTACATGGCAAATCCAGGAAAAAGGCACTGGGAAGCTGTCAAGTGGATATTGAGATATCTCAAAGGAGCTCCTGATGTTGGCCTAACCTTTCGGAAAAGTGAAGGTATTTCAATTCTCGGTTATGTTGATTCTGACTATGCAGGGGATCTTGATCGAAGGAGGTCCACAACTGGATACATCTTTACTCTCGTTGGCAGTGCCGTTAGTTGGAAATCGACTTTACAGTCGATTGTCGCTTTGTCTACAACAGAGCAGAATATATGGCAGCAACGGAGGCAGTGAAAGAAGCTATCTGGTTGAAAGGTTTGGTGGCAGAATTGAGTTCAGTTCAGCTTAAATCAATTCTAAAATGTGATAGTCAAAGTGCTATTCATTTGATTAAAAATCAAAGATTTCATGAGCGCACCAAACACATTGATGTCAGATTTCATTTTATTCGAGATGTCGTAGAAAAGGGAGCTATCAAGGTTGAGAAGGTTATCACAGACGATAACGCTGCAGACATGTTGACCAAAATAGTCCCGCTTGCCAAGTTTGCACACTGCAAGGACTTGGCGGGAGTATGCATCAATTGATGCAACTCTAAGAGAACAACTGCTAGGTGGAGCTGGTATGTTCAACAAAGGTTTGATTCTTCTTGTTTCTTACAATGGGATTGCCCAGTAAGCTTAGAAGTTTTGGCCGGAGTTGTTTATACGCATGCTTGGAACACAAACCAAGGTGGAGATTGAAAGAGTTGGTTTTGGTTCTTGTGGAATCAAACTAAATGGAAGATGAATTAATATGAATATTTGGTAGGAAGATAATTAGTACAAAATCAAGTCAAAGATTGTATCTTGGTAGGTGAAAGTTAGGCAAACCATAAAATGGTTTGCTATCTTAACCTTGACAATTTTGACACATAGTGATGTCATGGATGACATCAATAGGATGAATTTATTCCTATAAATAGGTAGCTCTTAATTCATTTTCAAATCATCCTCTCACTTGCCTTCTCACCTTCTAAGGCATTTGTGTTTTCTCTCTTGTAGTATTTCACTTGTATTCTTTGTAGAGTGAAATAAATATCAGTGCAGTTGTTCTTTGGTGGACATAGGATCATTTTGATCCGAACCACGTTAAATATTGTTGTTCTTTCTTGTTCTTTAGTTTCACGTTTCCGCTAACAGTTCCTGTAAAGTGTAATGAGAAGTTGGAAAAAAGTGGATTCAAGTGTGTTAGTTGGTACAGGCTTCTCTAGTGATCCAAGTCCTAAGGAGAAATATATCGACCCTCGCTGTCATGATCCAGTTCCCACAACCAGCCAATGAATAATTAAAGAAAACGATGTCAAATACTAAGCCAGAGTGAATCTTCCAACTTTCTAGTATTAGGAAATAACATTCACTCCCAGTTGAGATATTCTCTAGAAGCCTGCCTAGAACCAGAAAGGCAGTATAGATTATGAACTTGCAGATCATCTCTAGTTAACATGTCTATTTACAGAAAAAGTGTCAACTGAATATCTTGAAGCTAGTGAAGGAGCTTCAAATAGGAGCCTAAAGTGTAAGTAGAGAAAACTAAGTGACCATTATGCTGTATCCTTCCACACTCGACAATTCCTCAGAGTTAATTGGAAAATATGCACAAGCAGTTTGATGTAAGTATTTTCCTCTCTGAAATAAGAAATGGAACTCGTCTTTTATATGCATCCACATCAAGTACCAATGATAGTAATGTTTCCACAGGAGGGGAGGTACCTGAGTTACTTGTGTACGGCCTAAAAAGTCAGTGCAGTTGGTCCTCAAATCTCTCATTTAATAGGAAGTGCCTATACCATAAGAATAAGAAATCCAAATTTAACATCAAGGTCAGGTGAAACAACAATTAGATACTACAGAAACAGATGTGGTAGAGGAAGCGTATCTGTTCCTCCTTGCTTTAACAAACAACCAAAAGAGAAATAATTACTTTATGATGGATGCAAATTTAGAGTCTCTAAACAATACCATGCAACTAATTGTTAATTTGGCCTATCTCTTTCTCATAATATTCTGACTCAGTCTGCTATTTGTTTAGCTTTTCAGTTTCTCCCCATTTTTCAAAAAAAAAAAGAAAAATGCTGCATTAGACTGGATTGCTTGACTAGTTCTTGGTAAGGCAGGTTTAACTGGTTTGACCTCCCAGAAAGAATAAAGAGTAACAAGAACAGTTAAAATTCTTTACAGTTAACCCACCAAACCCTCCTCGATTTACAGACCAAACCTGGCCCAATGGCTTCGTGCTAGAATGGGTCCACGCACATCCCAGCTCCACAATCATCCCTCTCCAGGAAGATGAGATTCAGAATTAAGAGAATATTTTTTTGAAATCCCACATTATTTACGACTAGCAAGGGGAGAAGAAAATGAATCCAAAGAACATAGATACCTGACCTTGTTATCTATCAATTGTTCCAAACAAATAGAGGGACCGCCTGCATAAAATAAATAAAAGCAATATTTGAATAACAGTTGTTAGTCAACCAACTAAGATATAATGGAAGCAAGAAAGCTACTGCATGTACTAGATGAATATAAGCAATCAGAGCTACGCCATCACAGCAGTAGGACGTCTTAGTCTCCAGATCATGCCGTCGGTGAGCAGTGCAGTGTGAACCATAAGTTCTTATTGATATCTCAGCCATCAGATGAAAGATAACGAGCAGTATGAATGTGTCAAGTGAATTCCATGTGGGCTGCAGAAGGTAACACTTCCAAATTAAAACGCTAATGGCTGAGTTCCAAGAATTCCCTTCAAGATGACCGGGAAAATTTGTTCTCGAATTTTCCTAACAATAACATGTAACTTCAAAAAGCAAGTTCTTGAATTTTTTTATAAAAAAAAAGAACAACAAAATCTAAGAATAGAGAGTTCTCAAACTTTCCTTCTTTTTTTTTAATGGGAAGAGCAGTCATATAACTAGAACAGATAGAATCAACAACCGGTAGCAATTAATTTTTCTTAAATCAAAGAGATAATCAAGTTTTTTGAATTTTCCTTCGAAGAATACCAAGCTACTTGGGCACATTGATCGGCGACGAAAATTGATTTACGGTTTGTGGGTTTTGGTGGGACATCGTGGCCGGGAGAGTTAGTGGCAGCAATCCGGTGGAGTAGCGTACGAAGGCGGTGAGAGGTTTTGCGTCTGTAATTTGACGGTGGTGGCTTCTAACTCACGCAGGGTCTCTTTTATAGTTTTTGAACGGTAGTAGCTTCTAACTTACGCAGTATCTCTTTTTCATAGTTTCTAAACTTGTATATACGCGGGTGAAAAAAGGAAACTATTTAATTCACGCGGAAAAACACAAAACTTAAAAAAAATTCTCCCCATTAAATATTTATAATATTACAATTTTTGCATATTATCTTTCTTTTTTTTTAACTAACGAAAGTAGACACTTTCTAATTATCCTTATAAATCACTTTTTTATTTATTTAGTGATGGCTTATAAGTTGTAATAAGAAACCTTAGTCCATGATTTAGATTATTTTTTGTATTGATTTTTTATTTTTTAACACCTACAAATTATGTATAGGGGCGACCTAGAGGTAGTCGAGGAGTTTATTTGAACCTCTTATCAAAAAAATTACAGTTTATATAAGATATTTTAGAGAATTTTTATGTCTATATAAAGATTTTAAATCTCTCGAATATAAAATTAATGGCTCAAAACTCATTTTGAGGTTTCAAGTTTAAATTTTAGGTACTATTTTTTTATCCGAACCCCCTTAAAAAAACATGCATGTCTAATATAAATTATCGAAATCTTAATTCAAAATTTTCCTGGGGAAATGAGACCATTAGACCATGTCTGCTTCTTCACTATGCTATGCTAAGCTAATACTAGATTCTTAAAGTGTGTAGCTTTCTATATTACTTTATTCCTCTGTTCATCTTCATTTTTCATTAATTTTGTATATGATTAATTTACGATAAGAGCTTAATAAGCATGTTGCACAAGTATCCTTCCGAGTACGTAGAGAAAAGACAGCAACTATAGTTGAAGAGTGCCTCTCTCTTCCAATTAAGAACTGGTGTTTTGGTATTTTTGGAGAGTAAAATAGAGTATAGGGTTGGAGATACCTAATATAATTTATAAATTAAATTATTATTTATTTATTATTAGTTAAATCCCACCCAATTAATAAATCCGCCTCATTATTAATGCAACAACAGGAAAGCTACTATCAATGTCTATAGGAGTACATTATAATACATTCAAGTCCTCAATCAAAACATATAATAATTTAAGTGTCTAAATAAAAATTATCGATAAACTTAAAAGTATGTTCATCTTAATTATTAATTCGTCTCAATTATGTAATGTTACTTAATAGATAACTTTTTAAAAAATAATATATTAAGATTTTAATAATTAAAATAAATCATGAATATTTATAAAATTATATTAAAAAAAGTACATGAATTAATTCGGAATATACTACTACTTTACCTTTAATCATAAATTTCGAATTCAAACTTGAAAGAGAATCCTATTGAAAGTGTCCTCCTAAATAAGTGGTTCAACCTAACTTTAATTGGAAGTTCGATTCGGACTCGAATAATTTTGAATGTCATTTTCATGAATATGTAATTTTTTCGTATTTTAGTAGTGTTTATGGTGATTTTGATATTAGAATTGGTTTGTCAATTGTGTGGGGTTTAATTAGTGATTAGTGGATAGTGGGTTGGTTTATAAATGATATTAATAAATTAAATTATAACCAACAGTTGAGTACCCAGTATTTAAACAATTAATCTAAAATCGTTAAATAAGTGGTCAATTTTTAACCCAAATATGAATGAGAAGGGTATTTTGGAGCCAATAGGTGGATGAGAAGGACATTTATGAGCCAATAGGTGGATGAATGATAATTTTGTACTATTTCCAATATTTCAAAGGTATTTTAGGCTCTTTTTCGTATTTTAAATTATTAACTGTTGTAATTTATTGTCATATAAATATTTTCACATAGTATACTGAAAAGAAAAATAAACAAAAAAAAATCCTAGTTTTTAAATAAATAACATATCAAAAAAATAAGAGAAAAGGGTCAAAAATACCCCTCAACTTTGATTTATTGTTTAAATTTACCCTCGCCGTTAAAATAAAGTGAATTTTACCCCTAGCCGTTAAAATAAAGTTAATTTTACCCCTCCTGTTACTAATTTCACCAAATTTATCCCTCATTAGACGGATTGACCCAAATTGATCCGAATTTACCTCTTTGACATATTTAATGGAGATTTGGGAGAATGGGTAAATGGGTATAGGAGATTTGGAAGAATGAGGTCGGGTTATTTTAAATGATCGGGTTTATGGATTAAAATAAGGAATAGTTTTTTTAAAAAAAATTCGGGTCAATTTAGGTCAATCCATCTAATGAGGGGTAAATTTGGTGAAATTAGTAACAGGAGGGGTAAAATTAACTTTATTTTAACGACGAGGGGTAAAATTAACTTTATTTTAACGACGAGGAGTAAAATTAACTTTATTTTAACGGCGAGAGTAAATTTAAACAATAAATTAAAGTTGGAAGGTATTTTTGACCCTTTTCCCAAAAAATAATAAATGAAAAACATTAAATATAAAATAGAGAAAAAAAATGAGGAGAAGGGAAAATGGGTCAATTGGTCGCGGACCCTTAGATCCTCAAGTTGGCTCTTAATTCAACTACACATTCTACATATAAGAGCATGTGCCACAAAATACATTGTCTCATTTATCTTAATTTACATGACATATATATAATTAAAAGAGTTAAATAATATTCTTATATTTTAAAATATTTTTAACATAATTTTCAAATAATATATGTTATTCACTTTGTTTCAATTTATGTTGCACGTGTGAGACTTTGAGAGTCAACCAACCCCCTCAACTTATGACCGAAATTTCAGAGACACACTTATATTATACTAAGGTCCTATTACCCTCTGAACTTATATTAAAAGTAATTTTCTACCATTTTTCGGCTTACGTGACACTAGCTTGAAAAAAAAGTCAAACAGCGTTGGGCCCATAAGATAATAGAGTATTAAAATATTATTTTTTTAATAATTTATAAACACGTAATAACTCAAAATAATAATGATAATATAAATTAAAATAAATAAATTATTAAATATAAACAGAGGAGAGGGCAAAATCGATTAATTAACCGGCTGATTCTAAGCTCCATTATTTGCTTCTATATGATATTAAATTAGTAAAAAAAATTGTGAAATATAAATAAAGTGAGAAATTGTGGAACGGTGGCTTGTGGGTTTGAATTCGCCCAATGAACCCGAAATCAAACCTCGTTTTAGGATTAATTTTTTGTTCTTTGGTCGAAAAAGGAAAAATTAGCTAATTAATCAAAAATTCAAACATAATTGTTAAAAATAACAATACTTTAAAATAATTATTAAAAATGTCATTATAATAAGATTTTAAAAAATATAATGTATCTTAGTTTAGTTCCTAATTTATTTCACATTAATCACATGTTTTCTCTCCTATATTATTTTTATAGCAAATTATATATTTATAATTATCCTCCTAAAATACATTATATTGTCACTCCTCATCAATTCAACTTTCTCGCTATTCATCAATTTTATTTCCAGATTCTTTCTTCTTTTTTATTGAAATGGATAAAAATCAAATAAAATATTTGCATCACATTCTCATTTAATTGGATAACTTTCTTTTGGTTTGTATTTATTGGGTTGATTAAAAAAAATAGTTTTGATTTGTATTTTCTTTGACCGTTTATGTACTTTTGAGTCCAAATTTATTCAACTTAAGAATTATTTATTTAGTAAATTTTCTTTTGAGGCTGATTTTTAAGTAGATTTCGCTACTATTTAGGATAAGTTTTATATTTTGGTGTTTACATTTTTTCAATTTTAGTTAATATTTGATTTATTTAATTTCATACTTAATTTATGTTCATATTAGTATTGTCAATTGTATTTTTTATATGCCAATTTTATTTTCAAAATATTGTATTTATTTAAATGAAATTATAGACGGCTAAAATGATAAATATTCTTACTTAAATTGTATTTATATTAGTATATATGCTGTATTTTTATATTTTAATTATATTTTTTCAGCAATGTTATATATATTTAAGCATATTGTATCTATGTGCATTCAAATTAATCATTATGTATGATATGTTTAAATTCAGTTATCAACTGTTTGTATTCAAAATAAATGTATTTTGTATGCTGTATATCAATTATTTGTACTTGTGTAATTTTATTTTTACCTTTTGATTAAACAAAAAAATATATTCTAAACTAATTTTTATATTTTAAAAGTTGTATTTTCAAAATTGTATTAAAAAAATTGTTACCTAACTGTTTATTAAATTTATTATTCACTTATATTTGTAACTTTCAATTTAAGAAAAAGTTATATTCTAACCTAATTTGTATTTCAAAAATTATATTTTAAAACTTGTATTTAAAAAAATGTATTCTATAATTGTTGAACAAATTAGTATTCCAATTAAATTTATATTCCAATCATTTAATATATAAAATCATAATAATTCAATATAAAATAGGGATAACATCATCAAAATTATATTTAAAATAAATTTATATTCTAATAATGCAATACATAATGTCATCAAATTTATATTCAATAATTTATGTTTCGTTTATTCAATATACAATACCACAATAATAAAATTGGTTTTTAATAAAATTTTAAAAATCTACTCGCATGCTACATCACCACTTATTTTGAATGAATTCTTTAAAATAATACGAGATCGATCATATCTTGAAAAATAAATTTGATTTTTTATTGTATATTTCAATTAATTTCTTTGATCAATCATCAATTTCGAGTTTTGTAGGAACAACAACGATGATGGTTCACTTTTGTATTTCAAAATTTCTTCCCGGATCCATCAACATTTTTGAATTTTTCAAGAAAAACGATGATGAGCATATACAATTTTGAATTTTTACGATGATGCACATAATTTTTATAGTTATGAAATTTTGTATTTTTTTAGGAGAGAAGGATGATGAACTTTTTTTTTACAACTGATCCATGACTCTTGACAAATAAAAATAAAAATTCTTACTGGAGATTTGTCCATAAATGATGATCAATCGACTTGACTTCTAAGAAGAATGAGGATTATCAATGGAAAACTGAAAATCGATAAAGGGATCTGAATAACAATTGATTAATTCAAAAAAAAATTATCCAACGAAAAGTGGGCATATCAACAAAAACTTAATTCAATTTCAATGGAGTTCTTCGAAAATGGATATTGAAAATATGTAAAACAATGGTGAAAGGTGTATGAAAGAACAAGAGAGAGATGACACTTCATAGTTTTCCAATTGTAACTAATTAGTAATTTGAGATTTAAGCGATTTTTATCCTTTTTTTGAAATATTTTCTTTCATGATTTTCTCATTCTGATGTTAAAAATTTATATTCTTTTTAATTAAATAAATTAAATTAATATAAAGTCAATTTTATAGCAAATCAAAATATTGTTATTTCAAATAAATATTAAAAGAGTTTGATGAAAAATTCTATTAAATACTAAAATATTATTGTTTTGAAAATTTTCCAAAAAAAAATTATGTCAAAAGTAGATGGTCCAGTTATTTGAAATTATTACTTTCATAGATTCTAAATAGTACCGTATTATTTCTTTGTAATATACAAAGTTGTGTAGTTTTTCCTTTTAGGTATATACAGAGAAGTTAAATTACTGCGTTTTAAAAAAATTATTCATTATTTAAATTATTTTTCAATTTATTTATGGTTTTTCAAAAGTGCTACACCTTATTTCTTACATATAAGAGTCATAAGTAGCGACTTAAATTGAAAATATATGGAAAATTTCCTTGAAGTAAATAAAAACTTATTAAAATATATATTTTGTTACAAATGTCACTTCAAAACAACGTTTTAGGGGAATAATGAATAAACAAATAAATAAATGATAATTATTATTACTTACTGTCGTGATTATTTGTAGCTTCAAATATATATATATATATAGTACTAGAGAAATAAAACAAACTCAAATGTAAGATCAAAGTTGATAAAAAATGATTCATACAACAAATCATAATTAATTATATTTTTGAATTATCATATACGAATTGTTATTGTGTTAAATAAGAAAATTAAATAATCATTCTTAATTCATTATGATTTTCATTATTTTTTTCTTGATCAGTAGTGAACCAAAACATATATTACAATTAATGTGAGCCTATATGTATGATAATAAGAAAATATTATTATAATTTTTATGGTCAAATATTCTTATTTGCATGTAATTCATTTCATTAATGTCATACTCCTTAATTAATAGCTTTTGAAAAGCAGTTTTAAACATATTGTAAATTTCAATAAATGTATATATCAAATAAAATTAATGGCAAAACAATATTATTAATATTTGACAAGAGAGTCAACTTTATAATTACTACACATGACACCTTAGATTGCAAGTAAGAGCTACAAATAGACATTACTCATTTTTTCATTCCATCACATCACTCATTCAATAACACTAATCTTCTTCATCAACAAGATCTAGCAATAGTGCTTCAACTGAGAAAAGGTCCTTCAAGGATAAAAATAATGTAAGTTTTTTCTAATCTGATTATCTAATGATACTACATATCTACATAGAATCTATTTGAGTAGACAGTTCTTTTTATTTTCATTTTGTGTTTTCAATTAATTCAAATATATGCAAATCAATTATTTTATTTTCTTCTATATTACTAATTTTCTTTCTTGATATATGAAGAACATGAGCGGTAGTGATGAAGAAAATACTTGTTCATCCAAGCTCAATCGCGTTGTGAATAATTTTACTTCTTATGCCTTTCTAAGTGATCTCACTCCTCTTGCAAGTGAAACTATTACCACGCACATACACTCCACGTAAGCGATTGTTTGATGTGTTTGGTGATGGATCAGATACTTGTTGTGTTCTTGTTAATTATAGTGTCTAATTTTATTTTTCTCTTTTTGTTTTAGAGTGTGTGGACCTTATTTTGATCTCATGTATTTCGAAATTAATGTATCATGATATATTTAAATATATCTAGACACACTAAAATCTAATAAGATATATGATTATAAATTAAAATATATCTAAATAATTAACTGTTAAACTAGAGGAATTTATGTAAGTACCCCTTTTGTTTACATGCCTCTTGAGAAGGTATGTGTTTTGACTATCATATCTTTATTTACTCTTTTCGTTTAAAAAAGAATGTTTCTATTTTCTTTTTAGTCTGTTTCAAAAAGAATGACTCCTTTTCTTTTTTAGAAATACTTTAACTTTAACTTTTCACATGACATGTTTAAGACCACAAGATTAAAGGGTATTTTAGTATATTTGACATAACTTTAAATTAAAACCACAAGATTAAAAGTCTTATTTTTTTCTTAAACTCCGTTCCAAATCAAACTAGGCCAATCTTTTTGAAACGGAAGGAGTATTATTTTTAATCATTAAAATATCATTCTTTAATAAATAAAAAGAAGTTTAATCTAAGCTGTCACAATATTGGAGTATAAATATATGTCCATCCCTTAATTTTTCATGCTAACCAGTCAATGCTTGTTACTTTCGGATAATTACTAAGGTCAAAATGGAAAGAACAAACCCAATTACTACATATCATATTACTTGCCCTTGTTGACTGACATATTTTTTATAAGTTTTTTTGATTAAATATGTATTTTACTTCAACTTTGACTATTATGTTTTATGTAATTATTTAATATTATTCATTTCTATATATTTGTCATGATTTTTTTTTTCAAATCCCTTAAAAAAATATGAAGTAGAGTTTAATTTGACAATATTCTTAATTATTTATTATTCCTATCAATTTAATATTTTTTCTTTTACATCATGTTAATATCTCTTCATATTTATGACTAATAGTAAAGGCGATAACAAATATTTATGCAGCTCCATCATCAATGGAAGATGAAAGGATGCATTTGGAAGGTTGAAAGAAGGAAAAGTGACAGATGCATTGAAATGTTTAAAGTTTTCTTTTATTATTTGTTCACTATTAAATTGACATACATATTAAGAAAACAATAATTAACATAGTGAGTTTATCATTTTATTTTGGGAAAAGGCTCAAAAATACCCCTGAACTATCAGAAATAGCTCATATATGCCCTTAAACTATATTCTGGCTCAAAAATACCCTTCCGTTAAAGTATTGGGTCACTTTTACCCTTATTTTTAACAGAGGTGTGTTAAGTGCCACGTGGACGCCACATAAGCACCAAACAACCTCACCTCCACATACACTCATAAAATCTTAATTACTAATTTTACCCTCATTTTTCTAATACATACAATTTCACCCATTCTTATTTCTCTAAAACATAATACATTCCCCTTTCTTTCTCTTAACATTTTCCCTTTCCCTACACCTCCTCATATTGAAAGTTACAGTGAGGTTTGTGCACTATATATACATGAGTCCGGAAATTAAAAGGTATAAAATGTTAATAAAAATTTCAAAACGGTATATAAATTTTTATTTTAAAAAAAACGGCAAAATCGCTGGTAGAGTAGCGATTTTGCTCGCCGGAAAAAGCAAAATCGCTGCAATAGCAGCAATTTGCTAATTTTAAATATTTCTTTTTAAAAAAAAAATTATTAAAGAAATCGCTGCTATCACAGCGACTTCCAATATAATTTTTTTTTTAAGAAATCGCTGCATAGTCAGCGATTTGTATCAATTTTTTTTTAATTTTTTTTTGTAAATTAAATCGCTGGCAAAGCAGCGATTTAAATTTAAAAAAAAAAAAAATTCTTAATAAATCACTGCCCAAAGCAGCGATTTTAATTTTTATTTTTTTTACTTTATTTATTTCATTTTAATATTACAAAAAAAGGTACAAATTATGAAGAAAAAAAAAGTTTAGGACATCGCTGCAAGAGCAGCGATTAACTAATTTTTTTTTAAAAAGGGTACAATTCGCTGCATCGTCAGCGATTTAATTAAATTTTTTTTTAAAAAATAAAAATGTAAAATCGCTGCAGTAGCAGCGATTTACTAAAAAAAAAAATTTTAAAAAAATTTTAAAATGTAAAATTGCTGCTTTGGTAGCGATTTCCTAAAAAAGTTTAAATTTTTTTAATATTTAAATCGCTGCTTTGGCAGCGATTTAATTTACAAAAAAAAAAAATTTGATACAAATCGCTGCCTAGGCACCGATTTGCTTAATTTTTTTTTTTAAATTTCAAATAAATAATTTAAGTTAAATCGCTGCCTAGGCAGCGATTTATTAAAAAAAGATTTTTAAAAAAATTATATTGGAAGTCGCTGCCATATCAGCGATTTCTTTAATTTTTTTTTATTTTAAAAAAAATATTTAAAATTAGCAAATTGCTGCTATTGCAGCGATTTTACTTTTTCCGCAGAGCAAAATCGCTGCTCTACCAGCAATTTTGCCGTTTTGTTTAAAACAAAAATTTATATACCGTTTTGAAATTTTTGTTAACATTTTATACCATTTAATCTCCGGACTCATGTATATATAGTGCACAAACCTCACTGTAACTTTCAATATGAGGAGGTGTAGGGAAAGGGAAAGGGAAAATGTTAAGAGAAAGAAAGGGGAATGTATTATGTTTTAGAGAAATAAGAATGGGTGAAATTGTATGTATTAGAAAAATGAGGGTAAAATTAGTAATTAAGATTTTATGAGTGTATGTGGAGGTGAGGTTGTTTGGTGCTTATGTGGCGTCCACGTGGCACTTAACACACCTCTGTTAAAAATAAGGGTAAAAGTGACCCAATACTTTAACGGAAGGGTATTTTTGAGCCAGAATATAGTTTAAGGGCATATATGAGCTATTTCTGATAGTTCAGGGGTATTTTTGAGCCTTTTCCCTTTTATTTTTATTAATTATGAAGTGGTGAACTAAAAACTTGAGATTTTCAAAAAGTTATATCTTTTTCATAGTAATTAATTAAGGTTAGAATAGGTAAAAATATTATCCTTTGTTGATTTATCAAAATTAACAAGTAATTCGGGATAATTAAAAAAGAAAAAATAGACAAATAATAGTGAATATAAATTTTGATAAGACTTGCTTGTTTTTGGTAGGTTGAATTTATTAAAAATATATTTATTTTCGTTAAAAATTATTTTCATTAGTGTATAATCTATAATAAATGAGTTGATTCAAAATTCAAGAAAAATTATTAAAATTTATTTTAATATATATCTTTCATAACCGCAAAAAGAATTTCGATAGATCAAACTAGAAAATAAAGTTTTGAACACATAAACTAATCTTTGAAATTGCAGCTCCTAACCTCATTAAAAACAAGAGTGCTAAAGAATTTCCCATTATAAGCCAAGTTCAAACTTCAAATCTATTTAAGTTTAAGAGACTCAACTATAATTAAATTTTGTTTAAAGCATAAGAATTCACTCTGACAAAATAAACTCTTTCAATCATACGTAGTATATTCCGTGACGTACATAAATGAACAATATAACACTATGTTAGCATATGTACAACTTTTCTGAATGATTTTTTTTTTATAAAAGAAAAATGTAAAAGAATAACCTCATTAAAAACAAGAGTGCTAAATATACAAAACACCAAATAATCACTAAAGAATTTTATTAATTTGATTTTATAAATTATTCTTAATCAAAGGAGGTCAAAGGAAAAAAAAACATAAGAAAAGGTTATAAAACGAGGCTACTAAAGTTTTGAACACATAAACTAATCTTTGAAATTGCAGCACCTAACCAATTGAACTACGGATAACTTTGGCCAAAAAGTATATCATTTTAGTTATATTTATCACTATTTTCCCTTTTCAATATATATAATTTGCTATTTTTTTTAATAAATCAATGTCCCGTGACACACATAAACCTTTCTAAATCTGTCCCAGAATATATTGGTTTTCTTAATTATTGTTTGAAGAATTTTTAAAATCAAAAATCAAATCAATAATACATGATATCAAATCGAACCAACGAAGACCAAACCTACTATTGAAGTTAAATTTAGGCCCAAAGTCCTAAAAGCCATTGTGCTGAAATAGCGTGGGTTCTAGCACTGATTATACAAGTTAGATCCTTAAGTCAACCGCAGTAGTATTAGTGGTCGTTTGATCAAGAACGAATTATTTTAAAATTAATTATTCCAGAATTTTTATTCACCTTTTTATATGAGAAACATAACAATATAATCTCAAAATAATTAATCACAAAATAAGTTATTTTATAATTATATCCTGGACTAAACATAAACATAAAATTATTTTCAAATTAATTATTTAACAAACTCGTTACACATATTTTCCTTTATCTGTTACGTAATTCACAGACATAGCAAAAAGAAAATTGACAATCACTCAAGTACTCTTTGACATTTTTGCAAATTCATGAACCTCAATATTTTTTTCTTGGAAATTTCACGTTTTTATAGTTATTTTAAATCTAAAGATATAGGGGTCAGTGAGTACTTTCCAACTACATGACGTGTACTCTTTATCTTCCTCTTTTTTTTTTTTTTTTTTGCCTTCTTCTCTCCAATCCCACCAAAATCCAAATAATAAAAAATAATAGCAATGTGAAAAGGATCTTCACGTACATTTTTAATACTGACAATTGTGTTTCTGCTATTTTCTATTCGTTGGCAAATGTTCCATGTTACATTTTGTGTGGTTCTAAATGACTCCTTACCCTTTTTTCTGCCTTTTAGTGATATCGAGAAGCTTACATATTTATTGTGGCTAAACTTAGATGTAATTATTTATATTTGTAAGTAATAAAATAAAACAAGATAAGGAAACCTCCCCTTCAATACATTATGTTCTCATATTATTTTTCAAGTATTATCCAAAGTCCACTATTTATCATCTTCACAATAAATATAAATTAATTATATTTGGACCCACATTTTTCTACTAGTGATTCATAACCAGCAGATGACGCCACTAATTCTTGGCCATTTAATATGTTTTCTCATTTTTCTCCCATAAAATTACAATTTTAATATTCCAATTTTTATATCAATAATTGTTTTTCGAATAAGAAGCTTCTTTTCTCTCTTCTTCGTGAACATAATTTTTATTACAATCAGATATCAATTATTAAACTTCCCTAATTAGTTGGAATGTACTAAATAAGCAAATTAAAATAAGCCATTTATTAGATTGATCTCACGCTTATTGATTCTTATCTAACTTGTTTAATCTCAATTACCTCTTAAAATTTTTTTTAATTGATCTTTACTTGTACGCCTAATACTTAATTTTTCATTAAACATAAGTTTACTATACTAAGTATGAGTAAACTCTGTCATATATTTTTTTTCATTTTTCTGATTCTCTGCCAAAACTCTATATCCGAGCGTATAAGGTCACAAGGATGACCAAATTATTCAATAAATCGAATGCCTGCTATAAAATGATAAGTATTTCTTAATAATTAATTAAATCAAGTTTTTGAAGATTTTTCATATTAATTTAAATTATCTGTCCTAAAACGGTACGGGACACCACTTAAAAAACCCAATAGAGAAGAAGAAAGTATTCGATATAAATAAGACGTGCCGGCCACAGCTTTTATTATATTCATTTCCAGTGACGAACTCTATTGGTTAAGACCACAAGTCCCCTTCTCTTCTCCCTCTTTTTTGCTTTAGTTAATACTCTACACCTCTCTCTCTCTCTCTCTCTAGCTCTCTAATGGATCCTTACAAGGTACACTTCTTCTTCTTCTTCTTCTTCTCTCAAACTAGCTTATGATAGATAATAAAAGTACTGTTTTTGTTATCTCACTTTTACCTAATTGCTAATTTTCCTATGAAACTTATATATGTATGGTTTTGCTCATGTTATAATGCAGTACCGTCCGTCAAGTGCTTTCAATTCACCTTTCTGTACCACTAATTCTGGTGCTCCTGTTTTTAATAACAATTCATCTCTTACTGTTGGTGCAAGAGGTATGTTTAATTTCTCTCTGTATCTTCATGACTACTTCTGGTTAGGGCACAGAAAAAATGTACTTTGACAGTTATGTTTAGGAGTTTAACTCGGAAGAAATGGTTTTCTAGCCTTTTACAATTTATTTTTGAAAGTTTCAGGTCTTTTCAAACAGAGATCTTAATTTGACATCTGAAAGACCATTTATCTCATTTTTCTCTTAAACTAATTGCATAATATATCTATGGTTGATTTTAAAATTGTTATTTATTTATTATTTATTTATTTATTTATTTATGTCTATGCCATGGGTTCCTTGTAACCTGATTTCTCTTCATCACTAGCTCTTCACGAAAATATTACTATTAGATTCTATTGTCAAATCTACCTTTTTGGTCTCAGATTGAAAGCATCACCATGTTTTGTTTCCTAGAGGTTTTTATACCACTCATCTAGATGATATTTATATCCGTTGGAGAACTCGAAAATAGGTATTGTTAAGTTAATCTTCAAGGTGTTTGCTAACATAACTAGCACCTGTAGGATTACTGTTAATTTTACATAGAATTTAAGTTATACACACTTACCGTGTAAAGAACTTTTAGATTACCTGTGCAATTTAACCAGTAATAAATCAAAGGCTATTACCCTACTTATACGTTCCTAAATCAAGAGTGGTATGGAGAGTGATGTTGTTGTATGGTGAATTCTTTTACATAATTGTTGTTTGTGGCTGCTCACAATTTTCTTTCCAGGTCCCGTGTTGCTTGAGGATTACCATTTGGTGGAGAAACTTGCCAACTTTGACAGGGAACGTATTGCAGAACGTGTTGTTCATGCCCGAGGTGCTAGTGCCAAAGGGTTTTTTGAAGTTACTCATGACATTGCTCACCTTACGTGTGCTGATTTCCTTCGAGCTCCCGGTGTACAGACTCCAGTCATTGTGAGATTCTCTACTGTTATTCACGAGAGGGGTAGTCCTGAAACTCTGAGGGATCCTCGTGGTTTTGCTGTCAAGTTTTACACCAGAGAGGTATGTCAAACATCAATTTGACGAGTTACAGCTACTATAGTTCTGTACCTTCATACTTCAATTTCCATATACAGACCGGAGTATGCATGTTTTGATGATTCCCTTGTTGGCACACGGCTTAATAATATGTACCTCATTTAAATGTTGCCTGGAGTGCTTCATCGATGTTATATTGCAATTCAAAAGTACTATATGGATTTCATTTAATTTTTTTCTGTAGTGTATCTGCATCCCAGAGGGTTCTATCTTTAAGTACCCTGCATCTGGGTCCACGTGTTTGTTAACATTCTAGCAGGTTATGAAATATGAGACGATTTTTCATGTTGTTTAACATCATACTAGAGACCATAAGGCCCTGTGATATTCAATTCCTTTCAGTGCATTTCATGTTGCTAATTTTCATGATTAGCACCTGTCTTTTTGTCGTCTTTTTGAGAAATGATCTTATTGCTTTTCAAAGATGCTTGCGTTTGTGATTAGTCGGTTGCATTTGATTCTAATCCTTAATTCCTGCTCAATTTGCAATATACCATCAGGGAAACTTTGATCTGGTAGGGAACAACTTCCCCGTCTTCTTCATCCGTGACGGAATGAAGTTCCCTGACATGGTCCATGCTCTGAAGCCAAATCCTAAGTCCCATATCCAGGAGAATTGGAGGGTCCTTGATTTTTTCTCTCATCATCCCGAAAGCCTGCACATGTTCACTTTCCTCTTCGACGATATTGGTATTCCACAAGATTACAGGCATATGGACGGGTCTGGTGTCCACACATTCACATTGATCAACAGGGCTGGAAAATCAACTTATGTGAAGTTCCACTGGAAGCCCACATGTGGTGTCAAGTCTTTGTTGGAAGAAGAGGCAATCCGAGTCGGAGGAGCAAATCACAGCCATGCTACTCAGGACCTCTATGACTCTATTGCAGCTGGAAATTATCCTGAATGGAAGCTCTTCATTCAGATTATGGATCCAGAACATGAAGACAAATTTGACTTTGATCCACTTGATGTGACAAAAACTTGGCCAGAGGATATCTTGCCTTTGCAGCCGGTGGGAAGATTAGTTCTGAACAAGAACATTGATAACTTCTTTAATGAGAATGAGCAGCTAGCTTTCTGCCCTTCTATTGTGGTTCCAGGGGTTTATTACTCAGATGATAAGATGCTTCAAACTCGTATTTTCTCCTACTCTGATACCCAGAGGTATCGTCTTGGACCAAACTATTTGCAACTTCCTGCTAATGCTCCAAAGTGTGCTCATCACAACAATCACTATGATGGCTCTATGAATTTTATGCACAGGGATGAGGAGGTACGTTCTCTCTCCTTTCATAACGGAACATATCTATCCATGAATTATATGATATTAATCTTTTAAGATTTTTTGCACAATCAGGTTAACATTTTATTTTTTTACCATGTGTAACAATAAGTTAATTTTCATAGCGAAGGTGATATAGTAACTTAAAAGACGGGGAAATAGCCAGTTATGTTGCACTGATATTGTAAAAGTTCTTTACATGTCGGTGTATGTAACTTAAATCGTATGCTAATACCACATAATAACGACACGTTATTGCAGCAAATGGTGTGCCTTTAGCTTAGCGTATAAGTTCATACACACTGAAATAGTTCATCTGATATGTTGACTGTAGTGTCATAACTTCAGTTTATTTACTGTTTTAATTATGGTGTTACTTTATAATACTTAATGCATGGTTAATTACAGATCGACTACTTCCCTTCAAGGTATGATCAAGTTCGCCATGCTGAGGTGTATCCTATTCCTTCAACAGTTTGCAGTGGCAAACGCGAGAAGGTTTGTTCCTTTTTTTTACCTATTATCTAAACGCGTGAAGCTGAATTAAGATAGTACCTTGTGAAGCAGTGTAACTAGATATCCAACACAACTTATTTCAACTTTTGTGCATCTCAAAATTTCTTAGTGTATCATTCAAAAAGAGAACAATTTCAAGCAACCAGGAGAAAGGTACCGCTCATTCACATCCGACAGGTAAACATGATTGGCATATCTTAAACTTTGTTGTTGTTAAGTTAACATTTTCAGTAGTTCTAAACCCCATCTCCTTCATTCTGTTTGATAATACTTGTTTTTTCATTCACAGACAAGAACGCTTTATTCGTCGGTGGGTGGAGGCCTTGTCTGATCCTCGTATCACTTATGAAATACGCAGCATTTGGATCACATACTGGTCTCAGGTCAGTACTCTATCATACCCTATATTTATCTGTGTTAGGCAGAGGTGGATTTAGGATAGATTTTTCTGGTCAAACTGAAGTCGTGCTTTTGTTCAAATATGCAATTTTTTTTTACATATTATAAGATCATACTCATTCTAAACTTACTAACTACAAACTTAGAACTCGCTTGTAGACTATTAGGTCAATTCTTCTCTAGCTAGACTTTATAGAGCGACTATTGATTCTGTAAATTTCCTGACAATGTTAAATGGATACTGCAGGCTGACAAGTCTCTGGGTCAAAAGCTTGCATCTAGGCTTAATGTGAGACCAAGCATATGAAGACGAAGCTTTTAAATGGTTTCAGAGGAGGTGATGATCTCAATGCGAGAGTTTTAATAACTCATTCTAGTTATATCACAAGATGTATAATGCGACGGATGATCATATTTAGATGAAATAAGGAGCATTCCCAATACATCTGCATTTGTTATTGTGTTGCTGTTGTAATATGAATGAATGAGTGAGTGAAGCAATGGAAATTACAAATAATATTTCTGTACTAAGTCGTACACTTGTTATCAGTATTGTCACGAATGTTTTGGGTCCCAACATATAGCATACAGTTGATTCGTATGGATATTGTAAATTTGCATTTGCTGCATCGAGAAGGAAATGTTTAATTAAGAAGAAGAGAGTGAAGTGCTTTAATAGATGTGGATCACCAACCCTCTTTTTGAATAAATTGAAACTCGTTTGAGGAAGTATTACATCATGATCTAAAACCTAATGCGTGCAGGCCTGTCCCTTTAGTGGGTGATTTACTACCGAAGCGAAAGAAAGGTTGGAGCAATCAAAGGGGTACTACGAGCACATCTAACCAGCTCGCATGGTTCACTGCCTTATACACGGAAGATTGGATTGCCGTAATCATGAATCTTATGTGTTACTATCACCTCATATTGATAGAAAGTCTAGAGAATAATTTTTTATGAAAATCAAGAAAGAATTTCTGGTCATAAAAACAGAAAGCATTAATTGCGCAAGAAGTTCTTTCAGTTAAAACGCCGTGCGACTTGGAGGACATAAGACTTCTTGGTCAAGCCAAAAAGATTGCCGACTATTTCAATTTATATGAGTTAGTTTGACTTGATATGGAGTTTAAGAAAGGAGGAAACACTTATAGAAATTTGTGATTTAAAATAAGTACAGACATTTGTATGGTTAGTAATTATTTTATTAGGAATAAAATAAGCATTTAGGAACGAGTAAAAAAAAGCAAATCCATAAAATGGGACAAAGAGAGTAAGTTATTGCAGACATTAATTAGAGGACAATCTAATATATCTTTACACTATAAGAGAAAATGTCTATTGATGATGAGGAGATATTGCAGTGCAGATCCAGTCATTAAACATTTTTTTGACTATTATCCTTTTATCATTGAAAAGACATAATTGGAAGAGAAATATCATTTATGCATTTGATAGGTATCAATTAAAGCTTGCTCTGATCTAGTGTGTGTTGCTCTTGTGTTCAGGTTCATATGGACTGGTCATAACAGAGGATTCCTCATCTGTACTTCTCTCTTCATGTCAATATAACATCGAAAGTGAATTGTCTTTTCAACCTTCTGACTGCTTGTATGTTGCTTTTTTTCTTCTTCCTTTGTCTTGGGGTACTATTAGAAGTTAACTAACAGCCTAGCTGCTTATTTCAATTAAGAACTACTTGTTAAATTAATCATTATAATACTACTGCATTGTGTTTTAGCATTTTGGAGGATCCTTTTTACTCATCGGAAATTTATTTAGTATAGTGTGAGGAGATGATATCTCGAGCTTACCATCAGTAGCATTTACATAAATTTAAGCCCTCAAAGTCACTTGATTTTCTTATTTTGGGATCCAATATGATATCTCTTCATCAATGCATGAACACTGAAGTTTAGCAAAGAGGAGATATTGCAGTGCAGATCCAGTGAAGTATCCTGTACTGACCTGTGTAGTATTTTTATTTTATAGAACTTCTATAATGATGACTGTGATACCAGTAAAAATTGATGATGACCTTTGATATAAATTTTTATCTTGTTATGTTGTGAGTTGCATCCATGTGGGTGCAAAGTGAAATAAGTTGCAACTTGTCTTAACCTTATTCTCTTGGTTACTGCAATTGACTCGTAATTTAGGCACTCGAATGTGGAGAAGAGGGGCTTATTCTGTTGCAAATTTTGTGGAAAGCGAGCAAATTATCCAATTGAAAGGGTATACAATATCTTTTGTTCAGGTACACTTGTTCAAAGTTTGATTATGACTTTTTCCTACACTAACAATCTTGGTGCTCATGAAATACGCTGTTATACATATGTACATAACCAAGGTTGATACTTAAAATTCTGTCACATTAGAGTTTGATGTTCAATTGATATTGCTGTGCCAATATGTTTGAACTAATGACTCTTGTAACTTAGCTTGTATTACTTTCTCTGTGCTCAAGTTATGTGTGTGTTCCCTCTCTTTTAATGATAGAAGAAGGGGTTGATCAAAAAATGAAGAAGGAATCGAGAGTACTAGAGTGGAGAACATGATTTCATCATATAAAGACAGTTTTTGCTGTTCGGACAATCCTATATGCAAATCATACTTGCAATATACTGCATTATTTATTTGACATATCAAAGTTTTCTCGTGAGCTTACTGATGAAAGAAAGTTCAATTCCCAGAATCTCTCAGATGCAATAATATACATTTTGTTATTGAATCCTCGAATGAAGTAGTAGATAATATCTTGCATTAATACCATGATAAGAAAATGGACCTTGGACCTAATTCAATCCAAAATATAGCTCGGATCTGAGAATTTCCCAAGACCATATAACGAGATCAAGTCCCCATCCCGCCTGTAATATAGGACTCAACAATATGGAAAAGTGAATAATCTATTGGCTAGCTGAGGAAGGGAAGGTTGGGAAATTCACAATCTTAAATGAATGCTTGAGATTTGCTGAAACATCACATATTAGAATGCTTTGTAGTGTATGTGATATATTTAAGCGCATCTGTTTTTTGTTTTTTTTTCCCGCTTTTTGTTGAGATATTCAGTTATTTCATTAAGAAAAAAATTGTCTTTTTGTAGTTCAGAGGGTCAATCCCATTACTATGGAATTAGATTGTTGATTTGACATATAAGCCCAAGTTTGAGAATTACAGAAGAAGCAGTTGAGTAGTATATCGTAACATGAGGTTTCTTGATAAATACCCCTGAAATTGTTGGCCAATTAATACAATAACCAGTTTTCATGTCAAGAATGTTGTTAGATACGTTTCTTGAGATAATGATCTTGTTTTCTAAAACTAGTTCAATGTCGGAAATATTTGAAGGGGAAACCAAGGTTTGAGTTGCTGTTGATTCTTGAATGAACAAAAGTTTTATGTTGTTTTCTTTTTCGTTATATGATTTTTTAATGTGATAGATATGAAAGACATTCTATGTATTTTTACATCAATATATCTATACAATTTTATCTATGGCTTAGACTTTTTTTATCCAAAACTCTTGTCATCATGGAGGAAAAGTAGCTCTCCGTGAAAAGTTTGCAAATGCAGTGTAATATGTTGCTGGCTGGTGATGTGAAGGGTGGAGAACTTATCCGACCCTCGTACCACTTATGAAATACGCAGCATTTGGATCTCATTTCATCGTACCTTATATAACCTCTAACTTATCTATCTTGGCAATAGATCAACCTTGATTCCTGTTAAAGTCGGAAAATAATCTCAATCCTATCATATAGCGATGAGTGATTCTGTAAAGATCCTGACAATGTTCGATGGATTACTGCAGACTGAGAATCTCTGAGTCAAAAGCTTGCTTCTAGGCTTAATGTGAAGATCAAGCATATAAAGTCTAAGCTTTTAAATGGTTTCTGAGGAGGTGATGATCTGAACGCAAGAGCTTCAGTCACATATCAAGATGTATAATGTGGTCGACGATAAAGTAATTAAGGGGAGCACTCCTAATAAATTAATTTGCATTTGTTATGGTGTGGCTGTTGTAATATGAATGAATGAAAGAAGCAATAAAAGTTGCAGATAATATTTCTTTTCTTGTGCTATAAGTAGTAATTATTTAACAATTTTATTATGAATGTTTTTGGTCCCAACATATAGCATACCGTTGGAAATTAGGAGCGTATATTAGTTTAACCATGCGTTTTATTAATTTACTTTAAACAATTCTACGTTAAGAATTGATTTGTATGGATATTGTAAACATGCATTTGCTGTACCGAGAAGAAAATTGTTTAATATGTAGTTAATAATTGAGTGACCGATCAAAAATGAATTTTGTTGTGAGTCTTGTGACATAGCTATAGGTTCTTTTTATGTGTCTTCTTGAGTGAGTGGAGTGTTTGACATTCGCATTTGCTCAAATTTTAATAGATACTGCATTATCCGCATCACTAGTTCTAGCTGAAGATGAGAAACATCAATTAAGTTGGTAGCGCATTAACGTTTTGATCAAGTACTAGAAGCCATCTCAAACATAAGAATACGATATTTTTCAAGAGACAGAAAACTTAAGAGAGATTAAGAACTTCTCTATAAATCATTTTTGCTTGAGCGTATGTAAGCCCTACATGTGGAGCACGAATGATTCTTTTTTAGTAAAGTGGACAATCTTATGAGAAAATAATAGACCACGACCTAAAACTAAATAAGTTATTGCAAATATTTTTAAATTATATATTACAGATTTAAAAATTAGTACTAAAATAGTATAAATCACCAATAACTGAAAAAAGAAAATTTTAAAAATCCAAAAGGTGCCTTATTAAAAATAATTTCAGTATATAAGAAGGTGACATGCAGTATTATAGGGCATTGCAGCGACATAGTTCGGTATTCCGTTAACTCTACGCGAATCACTCCTTTAGTGCCATTTGTGTTTTTCCGCCCAAAAAATAGTGAGTAACTGAAGCTAATTATATTTTTTTCCATCTCTTCTTCTTCCCTTTCTTACAATTTTCGGTTTCCAGGCAAATTTCCTTACTCAGGTATCAAAATTTGTCACTTTCTTGAATTTAAACATCGATAAACTGGGGGTTTCTTGATGAATTCATAGAGGCAATAACTTTTTGGTACTTTCCCTGTCAAGAATGTTTTGATTTAAAGAAAAGAAAAGAGACGTTCTTGAATATCTATCCATTACAAAGAACATAAGTTTTATATTTTCTCTCATTGTATGATTTTCAGTTCAACAGAATGGAAAATCCCTGATTTGATTTTGTTTTCAAGGAAATAAAGGAAGTTTTGAATCTTGTGTTTTTAAGTCAAGAAAAAAAACATTCTTTTTGAAACATAATAAATTGAATCTGATGAATTACTTTAATGTTTTCTGAGGTAAGAACGGATTTGAACTTACACACATAGTTTTGTGCATTATCTTGTTCTGTTAATTACATAACAGAGTTGCTCTGTTTGCTCACTACTAATTGCTAAGGATGTCACAGAGTTACTGATGTTGACACATCCATATATATTACTTGTATAAACCTAGCTGCTTAATTCTTACATGTGTTGCAAGTATTAGAGATTACGATTCTTGTGTTGGTTTGTCCTATATTTTGCATATCCCACTTAAATTGATTCGTGAAGTTGATGGTTTGGTAATAAACTTTGTGTTTCAGTGTCTGTAGCAATTTAATTATGATGGAGAAGGGTGATCCTTCACAGAAATTATATACAAGGATGCGACTTTGGGAATTTCCAGACCAGTATGTTGTTGAGCCTACTGATGGATCCTGTGGTTCGTGCTTGGAGATCAGCCGCGTAGATGGGTCTGTGAAACTAATAGGTTGCTTCTTTTCCTCTTTGATGAATTTCTTCCGGACTTTAACTATTTATTAAGCTAATAATATTTCATTTCTGGCACTTGTTCTCTATGTCAGATGAGGTTCCAGAATGCAGTTCGGTTCGTGTTCCCAAAATTCAAAACATATTTGGTGTTATAGGCATACTAAAGCTTTTGGCTGGTAAGAACTTTTAGAAAGAACTAAAAGAACAAGATTTTCAGCTCTCAAGCATACATCAATAATCTTTACATTATCAGCATCAATAAATCTTTACATTATCAGAAAAAAGTTACCCTTTGTTGCTAAAATGATCTATCACATATACAAAGTATATACCAATGTCTTGGTTTTGTTCAATTATGCATTTGATGGATATCTTACATCTCAGGTATTAAGCAAAAGCAGGACTATGAAATTTAAGGCAAAAAGTTTATCATGTCATTGAAAACATTCTTTTGACCATTATCCTTTTCTCAAGAGAAGATTGAAATGACATAACATGGTAGAAAGAAGTTGGAAGAGAAATAGCAATCATGCATTTGATTGGTTGATATTAAAGCTTGCTCTGATCTAGTGTGTGCTGCTCTTGTGTTCAGGTTCATATGTACTGGTCATAACGGACCATGAATGTGTTGGATCTTACTTTGGGCACCCTATCTTCAAAGTTTCATCGATGAAATTTTATCCTTGCGATCAATCTCTCAAGAACTCTACTGCTGAAAAGGTAGGTTTCCAAATTCTTATTTAATTTCCAACCCTATTTCTTTGTAATCTCATGCTGGTGTCTTCTATTTCTGTTCCTATAATCTTGCTTTGGCTTTTGGCAGAAAAACATGGAAGCTCAGTTTTCTGCACTGCTTAATGTCATAGAGAGGACTCCTGGTCTATACTTCTCTTATGATGTCAATATAACATTGAGGTGAGTTGTCTTTACAACCTTCTGGTTACTTGTATGCTGCCTTTTTTCTTCTTTCATTGGCTTGGGGTACCATTAGAAGTTAACTAACAGCCTAGGTGATTATTTCAATTTAAGAACTACTTATTAAAATAAAATGTTATCAATATAATACTACTAAATTATGTTTTAGCATTTTGGAGGATCTTTTTTTCCTTTTTACTCATTGAAAATTTATTTGGTATAGTGGAGGAGATGGTTTCTCGAGCTTACCATCAGTAGCATTTTCATAAATTTTAAGCCCTCAAAGTCTTCTTCCTGCTAGCGGACGCTTATTTGTTTATCCTATGCTTTGAGATGCAATTCTACTCTAAAGTTGAGTATTTGATGTCGGGCATATTGCTTGTCAATGCTGATGAGTTGTAAAACTCTAACTACAGTTGATTGTCTTATTATGGGATCCTATGTGTTATGTCTTCATCAATGCATGAACGATGAAGTTTAGTTGTTTGTTCTTTATGAAGGCTGTTGGTTAGTGTATACCAGTCTACTTGTTTGAACTCCTCTATGTTGATCTCATATCATTGAACTCCTGAGAAGATTTTACTTTCCTCAACAACATATTAAGGCAATTTCTCTTCTTTTTATGTTCTTTTTTCATCATCTTTCTATATGGACTTATTTAGGGTACCATTTTTAGAGGTCAATTTTATGAGTTAAAAGAACTTTTAAAATATAAAGTATCATTATTTGCAATTTGGAAGTTTTACCTTCTGCTGCCACATGGAATTTACTTGACACTTGCATATTCCTGATTATCTTTCATCTGATTGCTAAGATATCACGGTGCAGTGTTTAACAGAAAGATACTTATGGTTCACACTGCAGTGCTCAGAGACTGCATGATTTGGGTGATGAATCCAAGATGCTTCCTCTATGGAGACAAGTAAGTATTTTAGACGTCCAACAGCTGTGATGGCGTAGCTCTGATTGCTTATATTTATCTAGTACATGCAGTAGCTTTCTTGCTTCCATTATGTCTTAGTTGGTTGACTTGAAACTGTGATTTAAATATTGCTTTAATTTATTTTATGCAGGCGGACCCTCGATTTGTTTGGAACAACTACATGATGGAACAACTGATAGATAACAAGGTCAGGTATCTATGTGCTTTGTTGTTCATTTTGTTCTCCCACTAGAGTGTTGACTCATTTGTTTATGCCTTGCATTTACAGCTTGACCCGTTCTTGCTTCCTGTTGTCCAAGGCAGTATCCTTATAATTCAGTATTATAGCTACTTTAACTCCTGCATAACGAGAGTTATTATTATTACATTTTGATGAATACCTTAACTTATCATAAGGTTTTCACAATTTCCAAGCTGCAATTGGGAAAGACATTATTGATGTTACGCTGATTGCTAGGAGGTGCAACAGAAGAGCTGGTATTCATTTCTTTTTCTTGTATTTTCTCTTCACTTTGCAATTTGATAAAGCACGGTGAATGCAAGTAATGAACAAGGTCGCAAATATTGTTTTGTATTTTATGTATAGTCATCCATTCTCATTAACTTGTCTATGAACTGAATGCAAATTAATTAGAATTCATATTGCGACTTGCTCCATGTTATTCAGGTCCTCTGTTTATTTAATTTTACTAGTCTTAACCTATTCTCTTGATTACTGCAATTGGCTCGTTAATGTAGGCACTCGAATGTGGAGAAGAGGGGCTGATTCTGATGGATTTGTTGCAAATTTTGTGGAAAGCGAGCAAATTATCCAGTTGAAAGGGTATACAGCATCATTTGTTCAGGTACACTCGCTCAAAGATTGATTCTGACTTGTTTCTACACTAACAATCTTGTTGCTCATGAAATACCCTTTTATACATATGTAGATAACTGAGGAGGATATCTAAAAATTCTGTCACAGTAGAGTT
>CM040619.1:73383026-73430945 GCA_022817965.1 Solanum lycopersicoides | reverse complement strand
GAGGTGTTTGGACATTTTTGCTAAGTACTAAAAGCAATGCTTTTCCGATTTTAAATACCTTCTTATCCAAGGTCGAAAGACAGTTTAACAAAAAGGTTAAGTGTATAAGGTCTGATAATGCTTTAGAACTTGGAAAAGGAACCCTAGAAGCTTCTTATTTGCAAGAACATGGCATTTTACATCAACAAAGTTGTGTAGCCACCCCCACAACAAAATGGGGTGGTAGAAAGGAAACATAGACATCTTTTGGAGGTTGCTAGAGGTCTGTTTTTTCAATCTCATGTTCCCATTTCTTATTGGGGTGAGTGTGTTCTCACAGCTACACATTTAATCAACCTTTTTCCTTCAAAGGTTTTACATGGCAAGACACCTTATGAAATTCTCTTTCACCAGCCACCTTCATACTCATCTTTACGAACTTTTGGTTGTCTCTGTTATTGTTCTAACTTATCTCAAGGAAGGTCCAAATTTGATCCGCGAGCTAATAAATGTGTCTTCTTAGGCTACCCTCATTCCCAAAAGGGGTACACAATCATGGACCTCACCTCTAAGAAGATATTTGTATCCAGGGATGTCATTTTTTATGAAGGTCAGTTCCCTTTTGCTACATCTTCTACCTCATCATCTCAACTCTTTTCTCCTTCTCCTTCTTATTTTGATGATACAGATCAACCTCTTTCTCCCCTCACTTTCCATAATCACATATTTTCTTTTGTTCCTCCACCATCTTGCTCTCCTAATGTTGTTCATCCTCCTTCACCAGACCCTATCATTCCCATTGTCCCTTCTCCACGAAGATCAGAAAGACTTTCTCACAAACCAGGTTATCTTAAGGATTTCATATGCAATAGTGTTTATCTCACTAATCTTACTGACTCGTGTTTTGCTTCCCCTCCTCCTACTTAAGTGTTTTCTTTCAATACCCTGTCTGTTTCTAATCAGCAAATTTTCAAATCCCTCACCAATTTTACTGAACCCACTAGTTACTCTCAAGCTGCTGCACACCCTGAATGGGTATCTGCTATGGCTGCAGAAATTGTAGCTCTACAACTCAACGACACTTGGGAAGTTGTTTCACTACCTCTAGGAAAGAAGGCTTTACCTTGCAAATGGGTATACAAGATCAAACTTCTTTCCGATGGTTCAATTGAAAGATTTAAAGCTCGATTGGTGGTGAGGGGGGATATTCAAAGAGAGGGAATTGACTACAATGAGACTTTTTCTCCTGTTGTCAAAATGACAACCATCAGATGTCTCTTAGCAGTGGCAGTAAAGAAAGATTGGAAAGTTTCACAATTGGACGTCAATAATGCCTTCCTACACGGTTCATTAGAGGAGGAAGTTTTCATGAAATTTCCACCTGGACTTATTCCACCATCACCTAACCATGTTTGTCTTCTTAAAAGGTCTTTGTATGATTTGAAACAAGCTTCTCGACAGTGGTATTCTCGACTTGCTGGTGCTCTCAGTTACAAGGGGTACACTTCGTCTTTGAATGATTACTCTCTGTTTTTTAAAAGATCCGCAGGACTTATCTCTATTATTGCAGTTTATGTGGACGATATTCTTTTAACTGGTGATGATCTTCCTGAAATTGCTGCAATCAAGTCTTTTCTCAATGCTGAATTCAGGGTAAAGGATTTAGGGGACATCAATTATTTTCTTGGTCTGGAAATTATCAGAGAGAATCAAGGTTTTATTATCAGTCAACGCAAATTTGCTCTTGACCTTCTCAAAGAATTTGATACTTCAAATGTTTCCTCTGTTACTTCCCCATTGGATCCCTCTATCAAACTACATGCAGATGCTGATATACTGTTGTCCGATCCTACAACTTACAGGCATTTAGTAGGGAAATTGAATTATCTGACACATACTCGTCCAGACCTTGCTTTCCCGGTGTTGAAACTTAGTCAATTTATGCAGCGGCCATGCCACTCTCATTTCTCTGCTGCTCTTCGTGTATTGAAATATTTGGCTTTGGATCCAGGGCAAGGGATTCTCCTATCGTCTGCTCCTTCCCTGTCTCTAAATGCTTTTTGTGATGCCGACTGGGCATCCTGTAAGGATTCTCGCCAGTCGATCAGTGGATTCTTCATTACCCTTGGTGGTTCCCCCATCTCATGGAAATCAAAGAAGCAAGCTTCTATTTCCCTTTCTTCAGCAGAGGCAGAATACAGGTCCATGAGAAAAGTCACTGCCGAGATCACTTGGCTCATCCGTTTACTGGAGGATCTTTCAGTCCCACCATCATTACCTATTCCTATTAACTCCGATAGTCCAGCTGCGATTCATATCGCTCACAACCCTGTTTTCCATGAGAGGACAAAGCATGTGGAACTTGATTGTCACTTTGTCCGACAACAATATGCATCTGGGTTGATTTCTCTTCAGTTTGTTCCTTCAAAGCTCCAGCTCGCAGATATCTTCACAAAGCCTCTTTCTGGCGCCTCCCATCATGGCATTTTATCCAAGTTGGGGGTTTCTTCTCTCCCCTCCAACTTGAGGGGGGATGTTGGCAAACATAATTCCCATTCATCAATTAGCTGCAGAAACAAAGAAATGAAAAAGAGCATGTGAGCAGCACAAACATAATCATCAATTAGCTGCAGAAAGAGCATGTGAGCAGCACACTGTATCAGCACGCATGTGAGCAACACAAACATAATCATCAATTAGCTGCAGAAAGAGCATGTGAGCAGCACACTGTATCAGCACGTGAGGGAATAAAATTAGTTAGGTTATTAGAATATTTCTACAAGATTTAGACAAGTGTACAACTGAGATTTTTCTGTATTTTTCTTTTTGCTTATTTTCCTGCACATAATACTTGTATATATAGATTGAAGATAATGATCAATAAATCATCAGAAAATTTCCACAAACGTCTCCTACATTTCTTACATAGTCCCTAATTAATTGCTTTTGAAAACCAGCTTTAAACATGTTATAAATTTTGATAAATGTATATATCAAATAAAATTAATGGGAAAAAAACATTATTAATATTTGACAAGAAAGTCAACTTTATAATTATTACACATGACACCTTAGATTGCAAGTAATAGCTATAAATAGGAGTTCTACATTACTCATTTTTTTCAATCCATCACATTACTCATTCAATAAAAACTAATCTTGCTTAGCTTCTTCTTTCAAATTAATTAAGAAGGTATGGCTTCATCAACAAGATCTAGCAATAGTGTTTCAACTGAGAAAAGATCCTTCAAGGATAAAAACAATGTAAGTTTTCCTAATCTGATTATCTAATGAAACTTCATATCTACATAGAATCTATTTGTGTAGAAAGTTCTCTTTGTTTTCATTTTGTGTTTTCAATTAATTCAAATATGTGTAAATCAATTATTTTATTTTCTTCTTTGATGTTAGATATGATTAATTTTCTTTCTTTCGATATATGAAGAACATGAGCGATAGTGATGAAGAGAAAAATTGTTCATCCAAACTCAATCGCGTTGTGAATGATTTTGCTTCTTCTGCCTTTCTAAGTGATCTCACTCCTCTTGCAAGTGAAACTATTATCACAGGTAACATCGACATCAGAATTTCCTTTTATATATATATATATATATATATATATATATATATATATATATATATATATATATATATATATATATACGCATTCGGATCATGTATAAACGGCCAACTAAATCAGCCAATACTGCTTACAACAAGAAAGATCAAGTGCCTACAAAAAAGACACTCATCCACCTGATATTTCTTATTGTAAGCAGCATTGGCCGTTCTAGTTGGCCGCTTACACCTAACCCGAATGCATATATATATAAAATACTGCTTACAACAAGAAACAACAAGTGCCTACAGAAAAGACACTCATCCACCTGATATTTCTTATTGTAAGTAGCATTGGCCGTTCTAGTTGGCCGTTTACACCTGACATTGGCCGTTCTAGTTGGCCGCTAACACCTTGCCCAAATGCATATATGTATATATATATATTCTTTAATCCTTCTAAGGTATCATTTTTGATTATATTTTCTGCATCTTCAGTTAATCCTGAAAACCAGTCATTAATTTTTCCATAAAAGTGTTTATCATAATGATATATTTTTCTTCATCTGTGTAATTTCTTTTCCTAATAAGAAGTATAGGAGCATGTTATATATATATATATATATATATATATATATATATATATATATATTATTTGTTGGTTGAAAATAGTTAATGATATATACAATATAAACAAAGGAATTTCCTCAATTACATCCTCTTTTAGTATCTAATAATGATAATTCTCACGAAGATCAAACACCAAAGAACGAGCCAGAGAAGATTTTGAAGGAAAAATCAACAAAAAAGGTAGTTGTTGCTAAAAAACAACAAAAGGAAGCACAAATAAATGAGAACATCCAGGTCATGGCTAAACGGTTACGTCATGTGTTTGGTGATACACCACACACATACACTCCACGTAAGCGATTGTGTGATGTGTTTGGTGATGGATCAGATACATCGCAGCCAATTAGAACGGTCAATGATGTGCCTACAGACAAAAACAGTCCTCCACGTACGTCAATCATTGTGTGAGAATAAGATGCACTCCTATCAAAATTCATATTACTCTAGTAAGAATGAAAATTTGAAATCGTAACTCCTTTTATTTATTGGGTTCAAAATAATTATTTCATAACTGAACTTTTAAATATAAATACAGGAATTCCCCCAATACGATTGACAGTTCATCTGCCCATATCTTCTCCTATGGCTACAACAACACAAGAAAGAGAGGTCGTTGTTGTTGCTACTGTAATACCAGAGGAAGGAGTTGGAGACAATGTTGCAGAAGAACAACAAGCACCAGAAACTCTTAATGCTTCTGCAGAGTTATGTTTGACTATACACTGCGATTTGGTTTCTACGGTGAAGATGATAAAGATTTTTATTAGTCAAAACTTGAACAATGTAATCTAGTTTTTCTTTTTTATGTGTTGATGGTGATGAACTATAATCATTATCGTACTTTCAAGTTTGGTTATATTTTGATTTATGGATATTTTGTTGTGTTCTTGTTATAGTATTTAATTTTATTTTTATTTTTTTGTTTTAGAGTGTATGTGGACCTTATTTTGATCTCATGTATTTCGAAATTAACGTATCTGGACATATCTAAATATATCTAGACACACTAAGATCTAATAAGATATATGATTATAAACTAAAATGTATCTAAATAATTAACTTTTAAACTAGAGGAATATACGTAACTCCCCCTTTTGTTTACATGCCTCTTGAGAAGGTATGTTTTTTTACTATCATATCTTTATTTATTATTTTTAGTCATTAAAATATTAATTATTTTTTATTTTTAATCATTAAAATACTAATCATTCTTTAATAAATAAAAAGAAGTTTAATCTAACTATCACAATATTGGAGTATAAATATATGTCCATTCCTTAATTTTATGTAATTATTTAATATTATTTCATTTCTAAATATTTGTCATGATTTTTTTTCCACATCCCTTAAAAAAAAAATGAAGTAGAGTTTAATTTGATAATATTCTTAATTATTTATTATTCTAATCAATTTAATAATTTTTTCTTTTACATCATAATAATATATCTTCATATTTATGACTAATAGTAAAGGCGTTAACAAATATTAATGCAGCTCCATCATCAATGGAAGATGAAAGGATGCATTTGGAAGGTTGAAAGAAAGAAAATTGCCAGATGCTTTGAAATATTTTAAGTTGTCTTTTATTATTTATCTACTATTAAATCGATATACATATTAAGAAAATAATAATTAACATACTGAGTTTACCATTTTATTTCTATTAATTATGAAGTGGTGAATTAAAAACTTGAGATTTTTAAGAAGTTATATCTTTTTCATAGTAATTAATTGAGGTTAGAATAGGTAAAAATATTATCTTTTTTTGATTTATCAAAATTGACAAGTAATTAGGGACAATAAAAAAGTAAAAATAGACAAATAATAGTGAATATAAACTTTGATAAGACTTGCCCGTTTTGGTCGGTTGAATTTATTAATAAGTATATTTATTTTCTTTAAAAATTATTTTCATTAGTATATATACAAAATAAATGAGTTGATTCAAAATCCAAGAAAATTATTAAAATTTATTTTGATATTTATCTTTCATAACTGCAAAAGAATTTCGATAGATCAAACTAGAAAATAAATAAATTAACTGATGTAATAGTTAGATGATTTTGTGGGCTTCCTCCCATTATAAAGTTCTTCCAGGCAACCTGTGTTGTTTCCCATTTTCTTAAAAAGAAAGCCAAGTTCAAACTTTAAATCTATTGAAGTTTAAGAGACTCAAATATAATTAAAAAAATTTAAAGCATTAGAATTCACTCTGGCAAAATAAACTCTTTCAATCATACGTAGTATATTCCGTGGCGTACATAAAAAATTTCTGTCAACAATGTTATCTTTTAATATGAAAAATAATAAATGAACAATATAACACTATATTAGTATATGTACAACTTTTCTGAATGATTTTTTTTTTTATAAAAGAAAAATATAAAAGAATAACCTCATTAAAAACAAGAGTGCTAAATATACAAAACACCAAATAATCACTAAAGAATGTTATTAATTTGATTTTATAAATTATTCTTAATCAAAGGAGGTCAAAGGAAAAAAAACATAAGAAAAGGTTATAAAACGAGGCTATTAAAGTTTTGAACACATAAACTAATCTTTGAAATTGCAGCACCTAACCAATTGAACTACGGATAACTTTGGCCAAAAAGTATATCATTTTAGTTATATTTATCACTATTTTCCCTTTTCAATATATATAATTTGCTATTTTTTTTTAATAAATCAATGTCCCGTGACACACATAAACCTTTCTAAATCTGTCCCAGAATGTATTGGTTTTCTTAATTATTGTTTGAAGAATTTTTAAAATCAAAAATCAAATCAATAATACATGATATCAAATCGAACCAACGAAGACCAAACCGACTATTATTGAAGTTAAATTTAGGCCCAAAGTCCTAAAAGCCATTGTGCTGAAATAGCGTGGGTTCTAGCACTGATTATACAAGTTAGATCCTTAAGTCAACCGCAGTAGTATTAGTGGTCGTTTGATCAAGAACGAATTATTTTAAAATTAATTATTCCAGAATTTTTATTCACCTTTTTATATGAGAAACATAACAATATAATCTCAAAATAATTAATCATAAAATAAGTTATTTCATAATTATATCCTGAATTAAACATAAACATAAAATTATTTTCAAATTAATTATTTAACAAACTCGTTACACATATTTTCCTTTATCTGTTACGTAATTCACAGACATAGCAAAAAGAAAATTGACAATCACTCAAGTACTCTGACATTTTTGCAAATTCATGAACCTCAATATTTTTTTCTTGGAAATTTCACGTTTTTATAGTTATTTTAAATCTAAAGATATAGGGGTCAGTGAGTACTTTCCAACTACATGACGTGTACTCTTTATCTTCCTCTTTTTTTTTCTTCTTCTCTCCAATCCCACCAAAATCCAAATAATAAAAATATAATAGCAATGTGAAAAGGATCTTCACGTACATTTTTAATACTGACAATTGTGTTTCTGCTATTTTCTATTCGTTGGCAAATGTTCCATGTTACATTTTGTGTGGTTCTAAATGACTCCTTACCCTTTTTTCTGCCTTTTAGTGATATCGAGAAGCTTACATATTTATTGTGGCTAAACTTAGATGTAATTATTTATATTTGTAAGTAATAAAATAAAACAAGATAAGGAAACCTCCCCTTCAATACATTATGTTCTCATATTATTTTTCAAGTATTATCCAAAGTCCACTATTTATCATCTTCACAATAAATATAAATTTATTATATTTGGACCCACATTTTTCTACTAGTGATTCATAACCAGCAGATGACGCCACTAATTCTTGGCCATTTAATATGTTTTCTCATTTTTCTCCCATAAAATTACAATTTTAATATTCCAATTTTTATATCAATAATTGTTTTTCGAATAAGAAGCTTCTTTTCTCTCTTCTTCGTGAACATAATTTTTATTACAATCAGATATCAATTATTAAACTTCCCTAATTAGTTGGAATGTACTAAATAAGCAAATTAAAATAAGCCATTTATTAGATTGATCTCACGCTTATTGATTCTTATCTAACTTGTTTAATCTCAATTACCTCTTAAATTTTTTTTTAATTGACCTTTACTTGTACGCCTAATACTTAATTTTTCATTAAACATAAGTATGAGTAAACTCTGTCATATATTTTTTTTCATTTTTCTGATTCTCTGCCAAAACTCTATATCCGAGCGTATAAGGTCACAAGGATGACCAAATTATTCAATAAATCGAATGCCTGCTATAAAATGATAAGTATTTTTTAATAATTAATTAAATCAAGTTTTTGAAGATTTTTCATATTAATTTAAATTATCTGTCCTAAAACGGTACGGGACACCACTTAAAAAACCCAATAGAGAAGAAGAAAGTATTCGATATAAATAAGACGTGCCGGCCACAGCTTTTATTATATTCATTTCCAGTGACGAACTCTATTGGTTAAGACCACAAGTCCCCTTCTCTTCTCCTCTTTTTTGCTTTAGTTAATACTCTACACCTCTCTCTCTCTCTCTCTAGCTCTCTAATGGATCCTTACAAGGTACACTTCTTCTTCTTCTTCTTCTCTCAAACTTAGTACTGTTTTTGTTATCTCTCTTTTACCTAATTGCTAATTTTCCTGTGAAACTTATATATGTATGGTTTTGCTCATGTTATAATGCAGTACCGTCCGTCAAGTGCTTTCAATTCACCTTTCTGTACCACTAATTCTGGTGCTCCTGTTTTTAATAACAATTCATCTCTTACTGTTGGTGCAAGAGGTATGTTTGATTTCTCTCTGTATCTTCATGACTACTTCTGGTTAGGGCACAGAAAAAATGTACTTTGACAGTTATTTTTAGGAGTTTAACTCGGAAGAAATGGTTTTCTAGCCTTTTACAATTTATTTTTGAAAGTTTCAGGTCTTTTCTAACAGAGATCTTAATTTGACATCTGAAAAGACCATTTATCTCATTTTCCTCTTTAAACTAATTGCATAAATATCGATGGTTGGATTTTTAAAAGTTGTTTTATTTATTTATTTATGTCTATGCCATGGGTTCCTTGTAACCTGATTTCTCTTCATCACTAGCTCTTCACGAAAATTATTAAGTACTATTAGATTCTATGTCAAATCTAGCCTTTTTGGTCTCAGATAGAGGTTTTTATACCACTCATCTAGATGATATTTATATCCGTTGGAAAACTCGAAAATAGGTATTGTTAAGTTAATCTTCAAGGTGTTTGCTAACATAACTAGCACCCTGTAGGGTTACTGTTAATTTTACATAGAATTTAAGTCATACACACTTACCGTGTAAATAACTTTTAGATTACCTGTGCAATTTAACCAGTAATAAATCAAAGGCTATTACCCTACTTATACGTTCCTAAATCAAGAGTGGTATGGAGAGTGATGTTGTTGTATGATGAATTCTTTTACATAATTGTTGTTTGTGGCTGCTCACAATTTTCTTTCCAGGTCCCGTGTTGCTTGAGGATTACCATTTGGTGGAGAAACTTGCCAACTTTGACAGGGAACGTATTGCAGAACGTGTTGTTCATGCACGAGGTGCTAGTGCCAAAGGTTTTTTTGAAGTTACTCATGACATTGCTCACCTTACCTGTGCTGATTTCCTTCGAGCTCCCGGTGTACAGACTCCAGTCATTGTGAGATTCTCTACTGTTATTCACGAGAGGGGTAGTCCTGAAACTCTGAGGGATCCTCGTGGTTTTGCTGTCAAGTTTTACACCAGAGAGGTATGTCAAACATCAATTTGACGAGTTACAGCTACTATAGTTCTGTACCTTCATACTTCAATTACCATATACAGACCGGAATATGCATGTTTTGATGATTCCCTTGTTGGCACACAGCTTAATAATATGTACCTCATTTATATGTTGCCTGGAGTGCTTCATCGATGTTATATTGCAATTCAAAAGTACTATATGGATTTCATTTAATTTTTTTCTGTAGTGTATCTGCATCCCAGAGGGTTCTATCTTTAAGTACCCTGCATCTGGGTCCACGTGTTTGTTAACATTCTAGCAGGTTATGAAATATGAGACGATTGTTCATGTTGTTTAACATCATACTAGAGACCATATGGCCCTGTGATATTCAATTCCTTTCAGTGCATTTCATGTTGCTAATTTTCATGATTAGCACCTGTCTTTTTGTCGTCTTTTTGAGAAATGATCTTATTGCTTTTCAAAGATGCTTGCGTTTGTGATTAGTCGGTTGCATTTGATTCTAATCCTTAATTCCTGCTCAATTTGCAATATACCATCAGGGAAACTTTGATCTGGTAGGGAACAACTTCCCCGTCTTCTTCATCCGTGACGGAATGAAGTTCCCTGACATGGTCCATGCTCTGAAGCCAAATCCTAAGTCCCATATCCAGGAGAATTGGAGGGTCCTTGATTTTTTCTCTCATCATCCCGAAAGCCTGCACATGTTCACTTTCCTCTTCGACGATATTGGTATTCCACAAGATTACAGGCATATGGACGGGTCTGGTGTCCACACATTCACATTGATCAACAGGGCTGGAAAATCAACTTATGTGAAGTTCCACTGGAAGCCCACATGTGGTGTCAAGTCTTTGTTGGAAGAAGAGGCAATCCGAGTCGGAGGAGCAAATCACAGCCATGCTACTAAGGACCTCTATGACTCTATTGCAGCTGGAAATTATCCTGAATGGAAGCTCTTCATTCAGATTATGGATCCAGAACATGAAGACAAATTTGACTTTGATCCACTTGATGTGACAAAAACTTGGCCAGAGGATATCTTGCCTTTGCAGCCGGTGGGAAGATTAGTTCTGAACAAGAACATTGATAACTTCTTTAATGAGAATGAGCAGCTAGCTTTCTGCCCTTCTATTGTGGTTCCAGGGGTTTATTACTCAGATGATAAGATGCTTCAAACTCGTATTTTCTCCTACTCTGATACCCAGAGGTATCGTCTTGGACCAAACTATTTGCAACTTCCTGCTAATGCTCCAAAGTGTGCTCATCACAACAATCACTATGATGGCTCTATGAATTTTATGCACAGGGATGAGGAGGTACGTTCTCTCTCCTTCCATAACAGAACATATCTATCCATGAATTTTATGATATTAATCTTTTAAGATTTTTTGCACAATCAGGTTCACATTTTATTTTTTTTACCATGTGTAACAATAAGTTAATTTTCATAGCGAAGGTGATATAGTAACTTAAAAGATGGGGAAATAGCCAGTAATGTTGCACTGATATTGTAAAAGTTCTTTACATGTCGGTCTATGTAACTTAAATCGTATGCTAATACCACATAATAACGACACGTTATTGCAGCAAATGGTGTGCCTTTAGCTTAGCGTGTAAGTTCATACACATTGAAATAGTTCATCTGATATGTTGACTGTAGTGTCATAACTTCAGTTTATTTACTGTTTTATTTATGGTGTTACTTTATAATACTTGATGCATGGTTAATTACAGATCGACTACTTCCCTTCAAGGTATGATCAAGTTCGCCATGCTGAGGTGTATCCTATTCCTTCAACAGTTTGCAGTGGCAAACGTGAGAAGGTTTGTTCCTTTTTTTTACCTATTATCTAAACGCGTGAAGCTGAATTAAGACTATACCTTGTGAAGCAGTGACTAGATATCCAACACAACTTATTTCAACTTTTGTGCATCTGAAAATTTATTACAGTGTATCATTCAAAAAGAGAACAATTTCAAGCAACCAGGAGAAAGGTATCGTTCATTCACACCCGACAGGTAAACATGATTGGCATATCTTAAACTGTGTTGTTGTTAAGTTAAACATTTTCAGTAGTTCTAAACCCCATCTCCTTCATTCTGTTTGATAATACTTGTTTTTTCATTCACAGACAAGAACGCTTTATTCGTCGGTGGGTGGAGGCCTTGTCTGATCCTCGTATCACTTATGAAATACGCAGCATTTGGATCACATACTGGTCTCAGGTCAGTACTCTATCATACCCTATATTTATCTGTGTTAGGCAGGGGTGGATTTAGGGTAGATTTTTCTGGTCAAACTGAAGTCGTGCTTTTGTTCAAATATGCAAAAAAACTTTAGAAGGCACATACATATTATAAGATCATACTCATTCTAAACCTACTAACTACAAACTTAGAACTTGCTTCTAGACTATTAGGTCAATTTTTCTCAAGCTAGACTTTATCTTGGCAAGTAAATTTCATAGAGCGACTATTGATTCTGTAAATTTCCTGACAATGTTAAATGGATTACTGCAGGCTGACAAGTCTCTGGGTCAAAAGCTTGCATCTAGGCTTAATGTGAGACCAAGCATATGAAGACGAAGCTTTTAAATGGTTTCAGAGGAGGTGTGCGAGAGTTTAATAACTCATTCGATGATCATATTTAGATGAAATAAGGAGCATTCCCAATACATATGAATTTGTTTTTGTGTTGCTGTTGTAATATGAATGAATGAGTGAAGCAATGGAAATTACAAATAACATTTCTGTACCAAGTCGTACACTTATTATCAGTATATCTCATGAATGTTTTTGGGTCCCAACATATAGCATACAGTTGATTCGTATGGATATTGTAAATATGCATTTGCTGCATCGAGAAGGAAATGTTTAATAAGAAAGAAGAGAGTGAAGTGCTTTAATAGATGTGGAGCACCAACCCTCTTTTTGAATAAATTGAAACTCGTTGAGGAAGTATTAAATCATGATCTAAAACCTAATGCGTGCAGGCGTGTCCCTTTAGTGGGTGATTTACTGCCGAAGCAAAGAATAGGCTGGATCAACCAAAACGGTAGTAAAATGCTGGATCAATCAAAGGGGTACTACTGGCCTCTGCCCTACACATCTAACCAGCTCACATGGTTCACCCCCTTATACACGGAAGATTGAATTAGCTAAATCACGAGTCTTATATATATAATGTGTTATTATCATCTCATATTGATAAAAAGTCTAGAGAATATTTTTTCAAAGTCTATAGAATATTTTTTTTTAAACCAAGAAAGTCGTAAAAATAGAAAGGCATGAATTGTGCAAGAAGTTCTTTCAGTTAAAACGCCGTGCCACTCGGAAGACACAAGACTTCTTGGTCAAGCCAAAAAGATTGTTGACTATTTCAATTTGTATGAGTTAGTTAGACTTGATATGTAGTTTAAGAAAAGAGGAAACACTTTTAGAAATTTGTGATTTATTTAAATCACAGAAATTTGTGTGGTTAATAATTATTTTATTAAAATGAGCATTTAGCAACGGGTAAAAAAAAAAACAAATCATATAAAATGAAACAAAGAGAATAAGTTATTGCAGACATTAATTAGAGGACAATCTAATAAACAAACGTTGTACCCAATCTAACGTCGTGAGAACGGGTATTTATACAACTTATAAAAATAGTGATATAAAGTACATTTTGTGTAAGGACACGCAAAGAGACATGAAATATTGATATTGGCTCATGAATTCTATTTATAAAAGTGGCAACTGGCAATGCAATATATTTTTAATGACGTTACGGTATTCCGTTAATCTTACTCGAATGTCCCTTTATATTTCACTCCAGTGCAATTTTTGCGCCCAAAAATAATGAACACTGAATGCCATCTATTGCTCGTTCTCATGAAGGTTTTGTTCCATAAAACAATAACACAAAGTATATACCATGCATGTCTTGGCCATGCTTCATTATGCATTTGACGGGTATCTAGTGTGTGCTGCTCTTGTGTTCAGGTTCGTATGCACTGGTCATAACAGAGAAATATCATTTATGTATTTTTTTTTGTTTTTAAACCTTTTAACAAGATCTCTAATACAAAAATATGGGTAAATGAAATATAGTTATCCATATTATCCATTGGTTAACTCGTTTTTATCCATTTAAAATATGAGTCAGGCAATTTGCCCATTTTTGTTTAACTCATTTTTAAATTGACTCTTATTCGACTCGACTCGCTCGTTTGCCACTCGTGACATACTAATAGGTTCTTTTTATGTGTCTTCTTGAGTGAGTGGAGTGTTTGACAATTGCATTTGCTCAAATTTCAATACATACTGCATATATAGCTTATGTTGATCTGAAGTCGTATGATCCAACTATCTCTTATACCCTAATTGGTGTTGGGTAGTTTTAAACTTGGAATTCGTTACAACTCCCCATGCTAATAAGAGAAGCGTCAAGTTGGTAGCGCATTAACGTTTTGATCAAGTACTAGAAGCCATCTCAAACATAAGAATACGATATTTTTCAAGAGACAAAAAACTTGAGAGAGATTAAGAGCTTCTCTATAAATCATGTTTGATTGACCGTATGTAAGCCCTGCAAGTAGAGCACGAATGATTTTTTTGAGTAAATTGAAAAATCTTTTGAGAAAACAATAGACCACGACCTAAAACTAAATTAGTTATTGCAAATATTTTTCATATTTAAAAATTAGTACTAAAATAGTATAACTCATAATTATTGATAACTAAAAAAAGAAAAATTTTAAAAATCCAAAAGGTGCGTGATTAAAAATAATTTCAGTATATAAGAAGGTGACATGCAGTATTATAGGGCATTGCAGCGACATAGTTCGGTATTCCGTTAACTCTACGCGAATCACTCCTTTAGTGCCATTTGTGTTTTTCCGCCCAAAAAATAGTGAGTAACTGAAGCTAATTATATTTTTTTCCATCTCTTCTTCTTCCCTTTCTTACAATTTTCGGTTTCCAGGCAAATTTCCTTACTCAGGTATCAAAATTTGTCACTTTCTTGAATTTAAACATCGATAAACTGGGGGTTTCTTGATGAATTCATAGAGGCAATAACTTTTTGGTACTTTCCCTGTCAAGAATGTTTTGATTTAAAGAAAAGAAAAGAGACGTTCTTGAATATCTATCCATTACAAAGAACATAAGTTTTATATTTTCTCTCATTGTATGATTTTCAGTCCAACAGAATGGAAAATCCCTGATTTAATTTTGTTTTCAAGGAAATAAAGGAAGTTTTGAATCTTGTGTTTTTAAGTCAAGAAAAAAAAAAACATTCTTTTTGAAACATAATAAATTGAATCTGATGAATTACTTTAATGTTTTCTGAGGTAAGAACGGATTTGAACTTACACACATAGTTTTGTGCATTATCTTGTTCTGTTAATTACATAACAGAGTTGCTCTGTTTGCTCACTACTAATTGCTAAGGATGTCACAGAGTTACTGATGTTGACACATCCATATATATTACTTGTATAAACCTAGCTGCTTAATTCTTACATGTGTTGCAAGTATTAGAGATTACGATTCTTGTGTTGGTTTGTCCTATATTTTGCATATCCCACTTAAATTGATTCGTGAAGTTGATGGTTTGGTAATAAACTTTGTGTTTCAGTGTCTGTAGCAATTTAATTATGATGGAGAAGGGTGATCCTTCACAGAAATTATATACAAGGATGCGACTTTGGGAATTTCCAGACCAGTATGTTGTTGAGCCTACTGATGGATCCTGTGGTTCGTGCTTGGAGATCAGCCGCGTAGATGGGTCTGTGAAACTAATAGGTTGCTTCTTTTCCTCTTTGATGAATTTCTTCCGGACTTAACTATTTATTAAGCTAATAATATTTCATTTCTGGCACTTGTTCTCTATGTCAGATGAGGTTCCAGAATGCAGTTCGGTTCGTGTTCCCAAAATTCAAAACATATTTGGTGTTATAGGCATACTAAAGCTTTTGGCTGGTAAGAACTTTTAGAAAGAACTAAAAGAACAAGATTTTCAGCTCTCAAGCATACATCAATAATCTTTACATTATCAGCATCAATAAATCTTTACATTATCAGAAAAAAGTTACCCTTTGTTGCTAAAATGATCTATCACATATACAAAGTATATACCAATGTCTTGGTTTTGTTCAATTATGCATTTGATGGATATCTTACATCTCAGGTATTAAGCAAAAGCAGGACTATGAAATTTAAGGCAAAAAGTTTATCATGTCATTGAAAACATTCTTTTGACCATTATCCTTTTCTCAAGAGAAGATTGAAATGACATAACATGGTAGAAAGAAGTTGGAAGAGAAATAGCAATCATGCATTTGATTGGTTGATATTAAAGCTTGCTCTGATCTAGTGTGTGCTGCTCTTGTGTTCAGGTTCATATGTACTGGTCATAACGGACCATGAATGTGTTGGATCTTACTTTGGGCACCCTATCTTCAAAGTTTCATCGATGAAATTTTATCCTTGCGATCAGTCTCTCAAGAACTCTACTGCTGAAAAGGTAGGTTTCCAAATTCTTATTTAATTTCCAACCCTATTTCTTTGTAATCTCATGCTGGTGTCTTCTATTTCTGTTCCTATAATCTTGCTTTGGCTTTTGGCAGAAAAACATGGAAGCTCAGTTTTCTGCACTGCTTAATGTCATAGAGAGGACTCCTGGTCTATACTTCTCTTATGATGTCAATATAACATTGAGGTGAGTTGTCTTTACAACCTTCTGGTTACTTGTATGCTGCCTTTTTTCTTCTTTCATTGGCTTGGGGTACCATTAGAAGTTAACTAACAGCCTAGGTGATTATTTCAATTTAAGAACTACTTATTAAAATAAAATGTTATCAATATAATACTACTAAATTATGTTTTAGCATTTTGGAGGATCTTTTTTTCCTTTTTACTCATTGAAAATTTATTTGGTATAGTGGAGGAGATGGTTTCTCGAGCTTACCATCAGTAGCATTTTCATAAATTTTAAGCCCTCAAAGTCTTCTTCCTGCTAGCGGACGCTTGTTTGTTTATCCTATGCTTTGAGATGCAATTCTACTCTAAAGTTGAGTATTTGATGTCGGGCATATTGCTTGTCAATGCTGATGAGTTGTAAAACTCTAACTACAGTTGATTGTCTTATTATGGGATCCTATGTGTTATGTCTTCATCAATGCATGAACGATGAAGTTTAGTTGTTTGTTCTTTATGAAGGCTGTTGGTTAGTGTATACCAGTCTACTTGTTTGAACTCCTCTATGTTGATCTCATATCATTGAACTCCTGAGAAGATTTTACTTTCCTCAACAACATATTAAGGCAATTTCTCTTCTTTTTATGTTCTTTTTTCATCATCTTTCTATATGGACTTATTTAGGGTACCATTTTTAGAGGTCAATTTTATGAGTTAAAAGAACTTTTAAAATATAAAGTATCATTATTTGCAATTTGGAAGTGTTACCTTCTGCTGCCACATGGAATTTACTTGACACTTGCATATTCCTGATTATCTTTCATCTGATTGCTAAGATATCACGGTGCAGTGTTTAACAGAAAGATACTTATGGTTCACACTGCAGTGCTCAGAGACTGCATGATTTGGGTGATGAATCCAAGATGCTTCCTCTATGGAGACAAGTAAGTATTTTAGACGTCCAACAGCTGTGATGGCGTAGCTCTGATTGCTTATATTTATCTAGTACATGCAGTAGCTTTCTTGCTTCCATTATGTCTTAGTTGGTTGACTTGAAACTGTGATTTAAATATTGCTTTAATTTATTTTATGCAGGCGGACCCTCGATTTGTTTGGAACAACTACATGATGGAACAACTGATAGATAACAAGGTCAGGTATCTATGTGCTTTGTTGTTCATTTTGTTCTCCCACTAGAGTGTTGACTCATTTGTTTATGCCTTGCATTTACAGCTTGACCCGTTCTTGCTTCCTGTTGTCCAAGGCAGTATCCTTATAATTCAGTATTATAGCTACTTTAACTCCTGCATAACGAGAGTTTTTATTGTTACATTTTGATGAATACCTTAACTTATCATAAGGTTTTCACAATTTCCAAGCTGCAATTGGGAAAGACATTATTGATGTTACGCTGATTGCTAGGAGGTGCAACAGAAGAGCTGGTATTCATTTCTTTTTCTTGTATTTTCTCTTCACTTTGCAATTTGATAAAGCACGGTGAATGCAAGTAATGAACAAGGTCGCAAATATTGTTTTGTATTTTATGTATAGTCATCCATTCTCATTAACTTGTCTATGAACTGAATGCAAATTAATTAGAATTCATGTTGCGACTTGCTCCATGTTATTCAGGTCCTCTGTTTATTTAATTTTACTAGTCTTAACCTATTCTCTTGATTACTGCAATTGGCTCGTTAATGTAGGCACTCGAATGTGGAGAAGAGGGGCTGATTCTGATGGATTTGTTGCAAATTTTGTGGAAAGCGAGCAAATTATCCAGTTGAAAGGGTATACAGCATCATTTGTTCAGGTACACTCGCTCAAAGTTTGATTATGACTTTTTTCTACACTAACAATCTTGTTGCTCATGAAATACCCTTTTATACATATGTAGATAACTGAGGAGGATATCTAAAAATTCTGTCACAGTAGAGTTTGATGTTGAATTGATATTGCTGTGAGAAAATGTTTAAACTAATGCAGTAACCCTTATAACTTGTATTACCTTCTCTGTGTGCAAGTTGTGTGTGTGTTCCCTCTCTTATAATGATTGAAGAAGGGGTTGATCAAAAAAGAGAAGAAGAAGGAATCGAGAGTACTAGGGTGGAGAACATGATGTCGTCAGAATAATGAAATAACTAAGTCAATTTTCAAGATGGTTTTTGGTGTTCGGACCATTCTATATAGAAATCCTGCATTATTTGTTTTACATATCAAAGCTTTCCGCTGAGCTTACTGTTGAAAGACCAGTTCAATACTCAGTACAGAACCTCTCAGATGCAATGTACATTTTGGTATGGTAAAGGGCAATAAAACTCAATCCTCTGCAGCTCTGCCTGACAATAACAGATCATCCACTTGCTAGAACTTCCATTAGTTGCTTCCTACAGGCTTATAGCTCACCCGTCATAAGGAAAAGACTGAATCCTCAAAGAAGTAGCACCCGGACTATGAAGCAGTAGATAATATCTCGCATTAATACCATGATAAGAAAATAACCTTGGGGGTAATTTAATCCAAAATCTAGCTCATGAGGTGAGAATTTTTCAAGACCATATAACAAGATCAAGTCCCCCCTCCCCAACCAATATAGGACTCCACAATATGGAAAAGTGAATCTTTTGGCTGGTAGAAAGGGAAGGTTGGGAAATTCACAATCTTAATATAGATTTAAGCTCAGTTTCTCATTTCTTCACTTCTTGTTGAGCTATTCTGTTATTTCATTAAAATTGTTGCCTTTTTGTAGGTCAGGGGGTCGATCCCATTACTATGGAATCAGATTGTTGATTTGACATATAAGCCCAAGTTTGAGATAGTGAGAATTATAGAAGCAGTTGAGTAGCATTCTCAGTCTCTGTTAGTTTCTTGATTCTATAACACACTTAATGTGCTTTTCACTCCTAATGACTCTGTTGTGTAACATTCTGCAGCCTAGAGTTGTTGAGCGGCATTACTTGGATCTGAGAAGAAAGTATGGAAATGTTCTATCAATTGATCTCGTCAATACGGTATGATATTTCAACTAATTCTTGGTTTTCAAACTAGTTGATCTATTAGAAAACATATTTTGATTCTCTTCTTTTTTGTGCATGTGTAATAATTACTCGGAGGCAGTGTGGTCGTTAATTCTTTTAATGTGATTGTATGAAAGAGATTCTATGTATTTTTACATCGATATATCTAGACAATTTTATTTATCGTCCTTGACTTTTTATCCAAAACTCTTATCAGCATGGAGGAGAAGGACGCCTAAGTGAAAAGTTCGCAAATGCAATGCAACATGTTGCTGCTGATGATGTGAAGTAGGTTTCTAATTATTTTTCTTGTGGTAAATCATATGGATCTTTTTAAGTACCACACTTCATTCTAATATCTTATGACTTTTGCAGATACTTGCACTTTGATTTTCACCACATATGCGGGCATGTTCATTTTGAACTCCTTTCTATCCTCTATGATCAAATTGAGGATTTTTTCATTAAAAATAGGTATGTCTTTTCCGAGTGTAGATCTATATATGAACACACACACACACACATATGTACCCATCTTGTATAGAGTTTCAGTTTTCCTCAACCCCTTACTAGTCGTAAATCATTGGGGATTACATGAAAATATGCTCTTATTTCTGAATCTCATCTACCTGGAGAGGGATGATAATGGAGCTGGGATGTGCGTGGACCCATTCTAGCCAGCAGCCATTGGGCCAGGCTTGGCCTGTAAATCGTGGAGGGTTTGATGGGTTAACCGTAAAGAGTTTAACTGTTCTTTTTACTCTTTTTTCTTTCTGGGAGGACAAACCAGTTAAACCTGGCTTACCAATAACTAGTAAAGGAATCCAGTGTAAGTCAGCATGTTACGCTTTCAGTAGAAAGAACTATTAGAAACAAATAAGTGAAGTAGAATGTGCCATTTCATGTTATACATCTCTAGAGAAAAAGATTATGCCAAAACAACTTTATGCATGAAGAGACAGCAGCACGAGTAGCGAGGAGAGAGCTCTTTTTCTTATTTGGTTTGAAAATTGGGGAGAGACTGAAAATCTAAACCAACTAGCAGACTGTATCAGGAAATATTATGAGAAAGAGAGTGAGAGAGATGGGACGGATAACAATTAATTGCATGGTGTTGTTTAGAGACTTCAAATTTGCATCCATCACAAAGTAATTATTTCTCTTTGGTGTTTTGTCAGGAACAGATAAGCTTTCTTTACCACTCTGTTTCTTGTAGTATCTAATTGTTGACTGTTGTTTCACCTGACCTTGATGTTAAATTTGGATTTCTTATTCTCATGGTATAGGTATTTTCTGTTAAATGAGAAAGGTGAGAAAGTTGAACTGCAACTTGGAGTTTTGAGGACCAACTGCATTGACTGCTTAGACCGTACAAATGTAACTCAGGTACCTTCCATCCTGTGGAAACATTACTATCATTGGTGCTTGATGTGGATGCATATAAAAGACGAGTTTCATTTCTTAGTTCAAAGAGGAAAATACTGACATCACAACTGCATGTGCATATTTTCCATTTAACTCTTTAAGAATTGTCGATTGTGGAAGGATACAACATAATAGTCACTTAGCTGTCTCTGCTTACCTTTGGGTGCCTAATTGAATCTCCTTCACTAGCTTCAAGATATTCAGTTGACAATTTTTCTGTACATAGGCATGTTAACTTGAGATGATTTGCAAGTTCATAATATTACTGCCTTTCTGGTTCTAGGCAGGCTTCTATGAATGTCCCGACTGGGAGTGAATGTTATTTCCTAAAACTAGAAAGTTGGAAGATTCATTCTGGCTTAATATTTGACACTGTCTATAATTATTCATTTGCTGGTCGTGGGACTGGGATCAGGACAAGGGAGGGTTGTTATGGTTGTGCCTTGGGACTAAAACCACTAGAGAAGCATGTACCAACTAATAGATTCGGATCCACTTTTTTTCAACTTCTCATCACTCTATGGATGCCCTAATTGATGATGTTTGTTTGCAGAGCATGCTAGGTCGAAAAATGCTTGAATTCCAACTGAGAAGACTTGGTGCTTTCGATGCTGAAGAAACTATTAGCTCACACTCCAACCTTGACGAAAGCTTCAAACTCTGTGAGAAGTTTTTGCTATCTGTGTTAAAGCTTCTATGTTGGATAGATATTAAGCTTCTTTACCTGTTTATTCTTTTACCTTAAAAACTATTTGCAGTGTGGGCCAACCATGGGGATGATATAAGCATCCAGTATTCTGGTACTCCAGCTTTAAAGGGAGATTTTGTCAGGTAACAGCTTTCTTGTTCTGCTTAATTAAGATGGTATAATATGAAGGCAGCATTAGTACAAAACATATTTTTGGAGAGACCATTAATATAAATGCATAGATATTAGGATGCAAACCCTGAAAAAATTCCTAAATCAACTAACATTATACACCCATCATTGACATTGGTACTAGTTTTTGGCCAATTACATTCGTATCAAGAGTAAGAATCTGGGATTGGACTTTTAAATTTTATAGTAAAAAAATTGATCTTATGACCTCAAGCTTTTTGTTTCGTCACGATAAAATCGACATTGTTGTTTGATATGCAGATGTGGTCACAGAACAGCCCAGGGGGTTATTGCTGACGGATGTAATGCCCTAACACGATACTACTTGAACAACTTTGTGGATGGTACTAAACAGGTAATGATGCTTCTTTCCAGCAATTAGTTGTTACTCAGGTCTGTACGTCATATCAAGTTGGTAGCGTTCATTATGTGCTGTCACTTGCAACTTGGTTTCATACTTATCCGCCAGTTGAAATTTTGGAATGCATTCTTTGAATAGTACTAAGCTTCATGTATGCAAGCCATCTGCAAAGTATTAACTGAACCTAGTATCATCATTTGCAGTGTGCTGCTATATTATTGGATTTGTTTCTTGTTGACTTCTAGGAGATACTCTCATTAAGAATGTTTAACCTGTTATGTGTCCCACTATATAGATTGGAATTGGCTGCAACAACTTTGAGCTTCTATATTTCCAATTTGGACACTGAATTCGTTTATGCTATTTTTTATATCATGAAGGATGCAGTTGATTTATTGCAAGGACACTATATTCCGGCTGTCTCTCGAGATATGAAACCATCATCCCAAAAAGGAAGCCTTGAGACTAAAGCTGTGAGTCTAATTACTTATTCTGCTGTGATCATGCTTAACATGCACCTATTTATCAGATTCCTGTGTTTAGACCATATTGACATACTAAATTAACTTCACCAACACTCTTAATTGCATCTGCAAAGTTGTTTTGACTCAAGACCAAAGTGTTCAATCTATTGGCTAGTGACCTGTCAGTCTTATTCTTTTCTTTAACTTTAGAGGATTGACAAGTTTATTATTTTTCCAACACATAGACTTGGCCCAAAGCATATTGGAGCCAAAAATTAAATGTGTTCCTTATCGGCTTAATTCTCATTCGGTTTTTTATCCAATTAGCTAAATGATGAAATTTTCTGTTTCTGGGCTGGTTTAACCTTTTTTACATCATGGTATCTACTCTTCCTGCTATTTAGTGTGACAACCCTTAATCAGGGCTTATACAATGTTCTTTTACTTCTTTGTATCTCATTCCCTTTTTCCTTTTCATGAATATAGTCTTAAATGTGTATTAACTTTCATTACCATCTGTTGTAATCAAGGCCTACTGCCTAACAACTAACAAGTATCTTACGTGATTACAGTCGTTTCCTCTGGCATTGGCACTAATATTGACTGGGTTGTTCTTTGCTATGTTGTCGCTAAGGAAAGGTGAGTTGGCATAATTTGAATGTGTTTCTTATTGTGCTCTTCAACAATTATATTTGAAGGTGTGTTAAAGAATCCAAATCCTGTTAATGCCTAACAAGCATTTTGTACTTCCCTGTCTATAGTTCGACATGATCTCCGGAGTCTGATATATGCAGTGGTTTGGGCAAGCATAAGTTTGGGCATAGCTGCATTTGTGAGAGCCAATGGTCGAATGTTCTGTAACAGGCCTAGCCTGCACCAATCAAGGCGTTGATTTTGGGTTCAGAATGCTTGGTAGGAGCTATGTTTGCTAAAATTGCCCGATTTTTCATATGCTTTGTAAAAAAATTGGTTACTGTGTGTTCTTTTCATGTCTTTGATAATTTTCTTTTGATCATTCATTTAAAAGGTCCTAGTTACATAATTATTTGTATATTGAAATGGTTATGAGTTGATATTTCTAGAAATTGAATCTCGGCTTCGCCATGATTTGGTAACTGCTACTGTTGCTCTCTAAGTTGTACGGTCTCTTTGTTTGTCTTATGATCCTTTCTCCTTGATTCATTATGTCAAAGTCCCAAAGTAGGGCAAAGGATGGTGGTTTTCAGCTACTTCTGGAAATGTTATGTCATGTAGTCATCCTACGCAACATAGTTTTTTTTTTCCTTTTTTATGTCATTTGCACCAGTTTGACCACACTTGGACTATTGTATTAGGTATCTGCTACCTCCCATCAAATAGGCATCAAGTAACTTACATAGATAAGAAGAAATCACCTAATGTTTTTGTCTTTGTTGGGATCTGAATTCTGGTCTCTCATGATTTTTGCCCCCACTTTATTGAGTGCAAACATGATCTGTATTCAAGGAAATATTGTTTCTACTAAATGAGGTAAATAATTTGGTCAAATTAGATCCACTAGAATTTTAAATCAGAACATTGTGGCATCCAGATGAATTATTTTTAGGGTAAATGCTTCATCTATTCCTAATAATGCTTCAAACTTTATTTCTACTACTGAGATAAACAGCAGAAATATGAAAGCTGTAAAAAGATAGCTTAAATACATTACTTGGGATGACTTGGAATGGCATAGGGAGGCCAATAGAGGTGAAACTGGATCCTATAAGTAACAGTGATCCCAGACAGATCCACTGGAGAAGATGTCACGTAACCTTGAACGAACATAAAATCACCAGTTCCTCCGACAACAGGATGGTTAGATGGCTTTGTATTGTGTGTGCCTCCCACAACTGATATTGAGCCTTTGTAATGATTCATCATCAAAGTGATCTTAGCAATAGATATGCTCTGCAGTCCGTTCAATGAAGATGTTATCGATGTTCCTTCAGCTGTCCCGACTATCTTTGAGTTTGAGTTGGGTTTTAGAGTTAAGGGATCTTGGAACACAAATAAGGTGCCAAAAGGTGTCGTGGTTTGGCTTATGGCTGGTCCTGCAACACCATTCACTATAAGATATGCTGTTTTATTTATGGTTTCGTGTTGAAAGAGAGTAAAATGGATTGACTTGAGTTCATGGTGGTGGTGGTGATGGTGAGAAATTGAGCTAGCCTCACAAAACAAGAGGACGAAAAAAATAAGATAAGAAAGAAGAGAAGAGTAGCATACAGAGAGAGTCATTGTAGTCTAACAAAGCAATATGGGTCTAACAGAATACAAAGGTTATCACTTCTTCCCTTTTTTTATAATAGCAATATGGTTAACAGAATACAAAGCAATATGGTTCTAACCGTTTGTATGCACTTCAACTATTTCATTCGGTGCCTGTTACTTTTTATTAACACAGTTATCAAGTAACTTTGTCCACCGAGGATTAAACAAATAGGAAGAGATCACTTAACTTTTACAAGAAATTGAATATTGATCTGCCATTTTTCACCTACTTCATGAACGTGGACCCACCATTAACTTCAAGTCTTACCACAGCCTTTGGACATGGAATTGATGAGTCCTGCCATGGCTTTACTTAGAAGTTTCAAAGTCTCCAAGCACGACGACTGATATGGACAGAGTCTTTAAGTATTTTAGTGAGTGGTAACTTTTAGGTAAAACGTTATTATCATGAAGAAAATGAAGTCAATAGAAGAGTTTTTCCACCAACCCTAGTACGTGATGATTGGATTATTAGTCATTATCTTGACAATTTTGGCACAGAAGGACAAAATTGTTGCTCATTTTAATCCAAGAGAAATTTCTTGGTGTTGAATATTGTCTATATGACTTAAAAGAAAGAAATGAAACTGACGTCAAGGCTGAACCTGAGATTCTAATTACAGAGCCAACAGGTATAACCAAGTGGTATTTACTAACATTGGCCTATGAGGCTTAGCTGAATTTTCTTTAAAAAAATGTAATTGAAGGAACAACTAGAGCTTACTCTATAATTTTGAAAGAATGACTGATCATCCTTAATATCAGAGTCAATAAACTAGGAGATGTTCCATTTGAAGCATTGTGGACATTGGCAATGTTGAATAATTGTAACTACTGATCTGAGGAAAAACACGGTAAAATTCATGTAAACGACTCATAATAGCAATGAGTTTACAACTTCTTTTCCTTCTCCAAATGAGGATATAGTCGCTAGAAGTTCAACACTGCCCATACCAAGTGTCGTAAACCAAAATCAGGAAACTATATATGCCTTTGGGGAATATAGTTTGTAAATCTGCCAAAGAAGGAAATTGCTAATGTGAGACGCACCTGAAGTTCTGATCAGAACATCAGAATCATGTGCCAATCCCATATATGTATGCCTCTCTGTATCTACCAGCTTATGACATGATCTAGCTCCATTTTTTCTGCAGTTATTTCTGCATTTTGAGATTGGATTTCGTTCCATTTCTCTTGACAGGATGCATGCAGATCAGTAGAAGTGTAGGCCACACAGATAAGGAGATTGCTCTTGGTGTTTTTGGCAGTGACTTACATCGCCTTCTCAGCTGCAACTCTAACCGGCTAGTCAAGGAGCTTCAGGTTCCCCATGAAATGAATTCTCACTCCATATTCGTTGATAAAAGCATGTCTAGAAAGCAATTTCTTCAGCTCATATTTGCCCCCATCATTTTACGCATCACCTTCCATATCCGGTTTCTGAATCCATGGTGGCTTGTAGAATAAGCTGCAGCTTGGCTGCTGGGAAATTTCCAGTGTCATCTGTATAAAAAAAATTTGTTGTTCACAAGAAATGAAAAGTGATGTTAGTGGAAACAGCCTTTTAACAATTGGTCATTTTTTGGAACTTGCAAGTATACGTATGAATTATAACGTAAATTTTTCATCTATATCACACAAGCTTTTTTTTTACAGAGAAAGGATAACTGTCTCTTCAAGTTTATTACATTCAGCTTCAATTCATTTTGCTTGTAATGATTCCCATAAAGGATAAAAAAAATCTTTGAATATTATTTTAAAACTCATACTTTGATCTAAATCTAATTTTCCTCTCTGTTGAAATTAACGAAGTGACATATTTTGGATACGGAGGGGAAGCACGCGAGATGCATATTCTACAAGAAGTAATTAGAGACATTCCTTTAAATAATAATAAAAAAGGTTAAGAATTGGAAAGTCTCAATTTCAAATCAAGACACGCAAAAAATTAGTAATTGCAAAAGTAGATAACACCTATAGCAGTCCAAGTCTCATGCCAAACCTCTACATTCAATCCTGTTAATTGTAAGCCAAAGAAACTCGAACACTATCGATATTACCTTTACAACAACCAAGTATTTCGAATAAAACACTAATATTGGTATGTAGGGACCAAACCACTTCAACTATATTATCGTCACCATTGTCAGTGAGGCACATCCCACCCTCACCCCAACTTGTGGGATTACACTGGGCATGTTGTTGTCATTGTCAATGCAAGCTGTAATATTCTGCCACCATCCATCAGCTAAAATGAAAACATATCCAGCAGCATCAATATTGGTGTCTAGTCCTCGAGCTCTTGGGCAGCACCCTCCTCCGATGAGGTTGATTTGGGAAAGAATTCTTCACCAGAATACAGCTCTTGAAATATCTGCACAAAAACACCAAGTCAGGATACTGTCTGAGTATCTACCCTTCTCCTACATCACTATAAGCCCTTGTGAAAAGCATGCAACAGGCCATGGCAAAGAAAAAGAAGAAGAAAGAGGGCGGGATTAGGGGAAAAAGAAGATAGGGACCTACATAAAAGAAGTCCGTTTAAGAAATGCATGTTTACCTTTTCTGTAGCACCCAGAAGATCATGGTAATATGGACTACCATCTGGCATGGGGGTACGGATGATGTTATCTAGTACATCCTGAAACTGATGGACAAAAATTGGAAAAATCAGGACAACTATCACAAACTCAGGGACCATTTGGTGGCATGTCGGATTAACTAAGATTATTAGTTCCTGGATTAATAATTAATTATTTGGGGATTGTAAGGTCATGACAACCTGATATGGTGTGTTTGCCGCTTGGTACAGTTGGCTTAATAATGCTGTACCTTAACGGTAACCCAATCTTGCGTTATACACTCTTGGATTAAATTACCAGTCCAAGAGTAATCCTCACGCAGAACAAGGGTTTTTTATGATCTATAAGAAACCAGATTTATTAACTGCTCTACAATTTTTGATTTCCATCACACATTCATCTCAGTCCATCAATCTTAACACTAATTATTCATAATTTTCAACCATGAAGTACAATACATAATGTACAAAAGAAGAATCACAAATTGATTTAAGAAGTAGAAAACAAGATTGTGCATAGTTAGCAAAAATTATATATTTCAGGACATAGAAAGAAAAGCAACTTGATATTTGAGGAACAGGAGAAGAATAATGAAGCGAAAAAAAAAAAATAGAAAACGCAAGGAGAAAGAAATACAAGACAAACAGAAGGAAAGGGATGGTGATCAGCTGAATGGAGGAAACAAGAGGAGATTGGAGGCAGGAAAGGTATATGTCAGCTACATGGCTTTTTTCTCTCAGGGTTTGTTTTTTAGGAGTGGGGGAATCAGCCCGGCTGCAGGGTAAAGCAATCTGCAGGAAAGAGGACTCACCGGAGGTAGCAAGATGTGACTAGAAAAGCTCTGTGTTGGAGGAAGATGGAGAGCAAGAAGGAAGGAGGAATAGAAATGAAGCAAACGCTACCTCTAGTCATATTTATAGGTGAGGATCAGAAGGGTAATTCTCACACTTACCATGAGATCTAATCCCTAGATATAATACCAAAGACTTCCTCATGAGCAAAGTGGCTGATAAAGTAATCAAACTGCTCCACTCTGACTTCCAATTTTACACAAAAGAAGGAATTGATAAGCTTCAAGAATGATTAATTTATGTGTCAAGTGTCAACCGCCTAATGAACTATGCTAAGTACTACTATACATGGTAGCCATTCTATATGATAAGTTGACAGCCTATATCAAAATGTGCAGAAGATTCTGAACAAAGATAATTCAAAACCCTGAAGAAAAAAAATTGACGGACTGCAACAGCCCAAAATGAAATGTTCATGACAGCTATTTGGCCGCCTTTGCGAAGAAAAAAAAAAAGCAACATGAAAACTGTGAAATTAGGTCTTAGGCCTAACTCACACCCCAAAAGCTAGCTCAAAGGATGGAGGATTGCCCAAGCCTTATAAGGAGTCCACCCATCTCATTAACCACCGATGTAACCACCGATGTGGGACTTTTTGTCATTCTTTAACACCCCACCTCACGCCCAGTGCTTAGCATCTGGTGCGTGGGCAATTTTGATTTCGGGGGGCCCCAACATCGGGTGAGACGGGCCCTGCTCTGATACTATGTGAAATTAGGTCTTAGGCCTAACTCACACCCCAAAAGCTAGCTCAAAGGATGGAGGATTGCCCAAGCCTTATAAGGAGTCCACCCATCTCATTAACCACCGATGTGGGACTTTTTGTCATTTTTTAATTATCCCACATCGGAAGTGGAAGGGGCTGGTGGTCAATTTATAAGTGTGAGGGAAAGCCTCAACCTTTGAGCTAGCTTTTGGGTTGAGAAGGCCCAAGACCACCCAACATTGGTATCAGAGCCACTACGATCTTGGTAAACAATCAAAGAGCTTCCGCTGTCGGCGGGCGGCTATTACTCATATATGCCGCACGTCCGGCTAATGATTATGTTAGCAAAAGCTAGGTCACTTGAGAACTTCAAGTCACCGGTGTCAAATTCCGGTGGCAACGGTGGGACTGATTTGCGTCATATTTCGTTCTAAAGGTGTTGTGCAAAAGACAACACCGTCACGAGGCTCGGGAGGCTCAGGCGACCAAACCCCGACCTGATCTTTGGTTACGACATTTGGAATTTCAGGGGGAGTTACTTCTATGGATCCTTTTCTCAAACTCTTTTCCCTTTGTCGCTTCTTTTGTTAAGAAACATAGCAGAAAAGTGACAATGTTCCTTGAAGGTCTCTTCTTCTTGCTTGGTGCCCTTCTTAATGCTGTTGTTGTCCACATTAGCATGCTCATCTTGGGTCGTATCCTTCTTAGAGTTGGAGTCGGATTTGCTAATCAATCAGTTCCTATTTATTTATCTGAGATTGCTCCCTACAAGTACAGGGTACATTCAATGTTCTCTTCCAATTGGTCATCACAGTTGGGATCTTGATTGCTAATATCGTCAAAAGTTGGGTCACCGTGTATATTTGCGGAGACTACTTTCTTATATTTAATTTTGTAGCACCGTCCCATCATTTCGGTGACTACTTTTTCATATTAAATTTGTGTAGCACTGTACCATCATTCCGGTGACTACTTTTTCATATTTAATTTTGTATCACCGTCCCATCTTTCCGGTGACTACCTTTTTTTGCATATCTGATTTGCATAGCACCGTACATCTCCCGGACTACTTTTCATATTGAATTTGTGTAGTACCGTGGAATTTTTCTGAACTATTTTCTCATATCTGAGTTGCATAACATCATGTGTCTTTTCAGTAACTTAGATTTGATTTGCATAGTTCCATTCGTCTTTTTCGGTGACTCCTCAAATCTGATTTGCGTAGGGTTGTGCCATCATTCCAATCCTACCTATATAATTTCTCTTTTTCATTAGGGTCGTGCCATCATTCCGACCCTACCCATATTATTTCTCTTTTTTTGTCAATGGTGTCGTTCCATCAATTTATACTATCCTATATAATTTCTATTTTCTAGTTGGGTCGTGACATCATTCCGACCCTACCTATATAATTTTATTTCTTAGATTGCGACCATTTTTAGCCATCAAATCTAATACTACGGCATATGAGCATGTTCCAATAATTTTTTGGTGACTTTCTTATTTAATATTAACTCATCCATTGATGCCAACATGATCCATATACTTTATATTAGATTTGAGCACTTCGTTGCTCGGGGGAGTTTAGTAGCCTTGTATGTCGATTGTGTTGTGTCATCGATTGTGCAGATCACTCTATGGTCTAGAACAATTTTTCTCAAGCTTGGGTTGGGAAGTTCAACACCAACATTATGAATCAAATTCAGTATTTCATGCGAAGATTAAGCACATTGAGATTTACTGGCATTATGCATCAAATCCATCAAATCCAGTATTAATGAGAAGACAAGCACATTAAGATTGACCGTCAATTTTGTGAAGTCTGCAAATATCTCACCAAGCCCCTCATCGATCCCCGTGTTAATTACATTTGTAACAAGCTAGATGCATGAATTGTACGCACTAGCTTGAGGGGGAGTGTTAGAATATGAATAGGTTTATACAATCCTATTAAAATAGGAATAGTTTATACAATACTATTAATATAGGAATAGATTTATATAATCCTATTAGAATAGGAATAGGACTACTAAATAGTATCCTATTTGGTAAAGGATTGTATTCTATGGTCTATAAATAGGGTCTCATGTAATAATGTAGATACAACAACAATTCAATAATATTATTTTGCTATATTTCTCACAAAAACCTTAGCAAAATGAAACAAGAACTGGAATCCTTATAGAATAAAATTGGAAGAGCAACAGTGTAGAGCAAACCAAAAACAGAACAGTGTATTAAAAGGTTATAGCAAATACCTTAGCAAGTTCCTGAGTATAAAAGACACTCCAAAGTACAGCAGGCTTTGCATCCCCTGTTTCACCTTGGTCCTCCACAAAATTATTATTCCCAGGACTTCCAGAACCAGGAACATGAAACAGCACATTGATGGCTGTATGTAATAGCTTCTTACCCTGAACATCATCCTCACATATAGCTGAAAGATAAGTCAAAAACCTGAGAGAGAAAACAACGGACCAATTGAGATAGGGTAAGAAGACACTCAAGGAATTAACCGAAAACGTGTAACTCCATTCCATTCAACTTAATAGTATCAATTACTACTATGTTTAGATATATTCACAATCAAACTACTGAAACCACATTCTTAGAGTTGCCAACATGGTTTCAAAAGCTTAACAGGGAATATTTGTTAAACAGGTAGCTGAACAAACTTGATAGATGGATGAAGATTGAGTCACAGAACTTAAGCATAACAAACTTGGTGTTTTTCAATGTTATATTTTAACTTTTGAATAAAGGTAGTTAACTTGAGCAGTAACATTCTAAAAGTGGAAGGCAGAGGTAGTTAACGTGAGCTGAACATTCTAAAAGTGAAAGATGGACAAAGAGCACATCATAAAAAAGAAAATGAAGTCTGAATTTTGATATGTTTATAGGATGAGTCAGAAGACCATACAGCATTAGAAAAGTGGTGAGTAAAATAGACATTAAGCGGGTGAACTCACATTCCAGAGGGGCAAACAGCTACATTGCTACTCAACTGAAGCACATGGATTGCTGTGACCTGCTCAGGAAAGAGAGCTGGGGGGTGGGGGAGAGAGGGGAATTGACAAGGTTAGAAATTCAATTATTTATCACTTAAAAGCAAAAAGGTGGGTTAGGAATCTATCTTACATCTAGGAGGAAAAAATGCCAGACAATTGGCTACATCCAGTTTCAAAGAGTGTTTTGAGATGCATATACTCCTCGCCAGCTTCTCAGTTGTATTTCGCGAGCCAAAATCATGTGCATCAGGGGAGGAATGAGGGAGTGGTGATTGAACCACAAAAGATGGAGCTAATATCAGCTTATGGCTGAACAATTCTTGTTCAGAAGCCAAGCAAACACCCTTGTAACTCCCACTAGCCTGTGAAGTAATCAAAGCGGCATGTCAACTCATGAACTTTACAAAAATCCAGTTGCACCAAATGAGGGCAGTTAAGGGTTCATATGAACAAGAAGAGCATCACTTTGAACCTTGTCCATAAGGAGAGAATTAACAGGCATCCGAAGAACCTGGAAACAAGTTGAAGTAAAGATAGACAATTAGCCTCTGGGAAGATACTAATGATAACAACAATTCAAAGAATTCCAGAAAATTAAACATTAATTAGTGAGTATTGAAGGATGGACACCATAAACAATGATTCATATGTTTAGCATATTAAGAACTTCTTGCAAATTTCCGAATAAAACTAAACTATGTATGACAGAATCAAGACAAAGAGATCTTTTTTATTAAAGAAAGAAGACTAACAGAAGAGAAACCCAATCAAGGTGATACTTCTAATTGACACGTAAAAAGCTGAGCTAATTCAGTTGTCAAAAAAATAAAGTTGAACTCATTTAGCAGTCGTCAAAAGTAAGGAATAATCAAGTTTGTTTGAAAAAGATTTTTTCAATACTGCAAGTAAGCTCATCAACATTCCTAGCTGTAAAACAGTAGGGCAAATCATCACAAACGTATAGCTAGCATTCTGAGGAATAAAAATACAAGGCCAGCAACTAGCTATAAAACTTTCAATAGACTTTGTGGCTAGAGCCAAGCTCCCTATGTTACATGCTGAGAGCCCTGATACATCATCCAACTGCAAATTAAGACCTTTATTAGTGCTCTTCAGAGCTATGTTATGCACCTCTCTCACTTCCTTATGATAGATTTTCACAAAACACAAACTCTTCTCTATTTTGAGGATGATGACAGGGTGGTGAGAAAATTATACAACCAAAATGAAAAAGGACCACAAACATAACGCATATATGGAATATCTTATATTCTCATACCACGAATTAACAACACGAGGGGAAAAAAGGGAAAGAACCTCACTGGAACCAAATTGCAAACTAAGTGATAATACAGTGGAGTTATACAAGCAAAAGAAGATGTTAATAGACGTACATAAATGCATCCTTTGACTGCAGCACGACGACAAAAGGCCTGCGGAAGTTCCCCTTGACCGTAGATGGGGTAAATCATAGCACCAGGTGCATTAGGAAACCTAAAGTTTGAGAACAATGGGAAAACTACATTCATGACAAGGAAGCTTAAGATCATAAGATATCAAGATTCAAGGCATATAAAGATAACTTTCCATCTCGTGGACTAATTATTATGATTAATTACTCTCAAGATCGAATCTCATTCTCTTTTTCTGACAGTTCTAAAAAATGATTGACTAATCTCAAGGATTTGCCTTGTCAAAAAGACGAACCCAACTATACACAGAGCTCTCCAGGTTGACTTTCGATATCACAGTTAACCATCTTACCTACCACAAGATCAAGGTTTTGACTTAGCATAAATGCTCAACGAAGAATTGACAGACATGAAAACACAAATGATGGGCATTCCAAGGTTAGACCTGTTTCATCCACACATGCAAGCATAACCTAAGCATGCATCCTATTGAACTTATTTTTTGATATACCAGAGATGCAAATGGACAATAAAATATATTAGCCTCTTATTTTTTGATATACCAGAGATGCAAATGGACAATAAAAATATATTAGCCTAATAATATTATTTTCAGGATTTCCATGAGCATGAATCTCAGTTGTGGACAAAGCGGAAGCTAAACAGCAAGCAAATGGAAGAGGTACTTTCATGATTAGCACAAAACCATTTATGTACAAATGGACGAAATACATTCAGGATTACTACACTAATGTTTTATGTATTGAAGAAAATATGGAAGAGGCATTTTCATGATTTCTACATGACTGTTTTGAGTAAAATGGAAGGGTGAGAGTAACCTGCCAACGGATGAGTGATAAAGGGCCAATCGATCAATACCATCTTTGGTCTTAAGAACACTTTCGCAAACATCTGCATTCTCTTGATCATATTCTGCCATAGCTATTGCATATAGAACAATCCTAGAAAACATAAAAAATAAGTTTACTAATAAGTCAGATGAATTAGCTCTACCTAACGTACAGTAAAAAAAACTCCAAGTGACATACCAAATTCTGGACAGACAACCGTAAAAAGTCAATACCTCAAAAACCATTCCAATTCTGGATACACAACCGTAAACAGTTCAAATTCATAAACCGTTCGCATTAGTTTAAAGCAATGATTCGTAGACCTTACAACATTAAGGGAATACAAGTTCAATTAATAAAACAAGCTAATCTATGGTTTTGTATGTCAGAGGATTCTAATAAGTTTATCACTTACACCACAATTTTATTTTATTTTATTTTATCACTTACACCACAACTATAAGATTCATGTCCAGACAATGGGAAAGCCATCCTACCAATTTTTCAACAATCAAAAAGAAGATGCCGTAATGTGTCAGAACTCCATTGCAATAGCAGAAATCATACATTCACTACATTGATGTCATGGAAATCAGAGGTAACATATAAAAAACACTAAATTACTTTGTCTAAGAACAGGACAAACAATTATCCTCCCAGTTCAAAAATAGCTTATAGTATAGTATAATATATTACAGAAGTAAATACTCTGCTTTTGGCATGCTTTCATTCAATCTAATGAAAAGCTTTCTAGATCCTTATAAATTTTTAACAAGGCTTCCTACTTTACTAGGCTGAGACATCACAACCATACAGGAATCACACAATCAACTAATGCTGCATCTTCCTACAGTCTATGGAATGGAACAAGCATACAACAAAAGTAAATGACACCGAAAGCAAAAAGGAATAGCAGAAAACAGGAAACTGTGACTAACAGAGAGAGAAAGGCTATTCGATCTGTACGATTTTAGCTTTGCAGAGAGCCCCATTTTGCTTAAAAATTCCACAAACGGACTCTCTAAATTCTGCTCCGAGATGCTCTTACTTTCGCTACTCTCCCCACCATCAGCAGCTGTTGCAGCCTCAAGATGCCCTTGTACCAGCTTGAAGAATCTCATCAGCTGATTCTTCTCCGTAAAGCTTAGTTTCCGATCCTTGAATATTGCGCTGCGCGAGTCAGGTACACTCTCCAAATTGCCCTCTCCATCACTGATAAAACTCCCATCTATGCTCTTGAACTCCATGTACTGATTCACCTCAGACTTCAAAATTAGATCAATCATAGCATCTGCACACAGCAAAACCCTAGGCCCACTCAAATCAACGTTGAACTTTCGAGATTGCGCCAAGGGTTCCGAGGAGTAAGAGGTGATTTCAACGGAGGAGTAGAGCGGCTGGGTAGTCAGAGGGACCCGAGTAAATCCCGAATCCATGTCGGATTGCGGAAATGGGAGATTGGAGGAGGATTGAGATGAATGAGATTCAATGTATGAAGTGAATTCCTGAAGTGGAAGCGAGGCATAGTGGCTACCGTATGAGGGGTTAGGATCAAGGTGAAGGACTGATTTTCCGGCGGCGGAGGCAGCGGCGGCGAGTATGGCCTCCGGCAGACCGGTGCCGACCACTATAAGGTCGAAGTTGGATGGTTCAATGGGAGGGTACGACGTAGTTTCATCCATCAGTAAATCCAGCAAAATTTTTAGATTCAAGGTCTTTCATATCATAATAAAGGTGGACTTATTTCTCATTTTCTCGCCTCTTGGGGGTATTCAACAAAAAAAAAATGAAAAATGAACTCAACTAATCAAGTGAATAGATCAAATATATAATTACATAAATATATCCTATAATCTGATATTAAAATGTATACAAATGAATATTTAAATTTATATAAAATTAATTAAGTAGGTACATGAAATGTGCATTAGCATGTATTAAAAAAAATTAAATTGATTTATTATATATTAGTTATATATCATAAATTATTAGTTATACATAGATTAAATACGTATACTATATTAGAAAGATAATGCGAATAATGCATTATACCAAATATAAAGTGTAACTAAACCAACTTCAATTAACTTAACAAACTCCTAAGACCTAACGGCTTAGTACCACCTCCTAAAGCTCAATGTACATCCTTCTTTATCTACAAAGTTATTTTCCTCTTCTATTCAAATCCAAATTCTCTTGTCCTCAAGAAAGCAGGGAATATCACCTTCTTAGCTGCATATTTATATATGTTTAAGTTTTATGTGTTTAATCTTTAAAAAAATTAGTATTGAATCCATTATGTTTTTAAAGTTATGAGTTAATATCCTTAATTTGTTGCAATTTTAATAATCTTTTACATATAAATTAATGGTTTATGTTAAAAGTGAACCTAGTTAGATCCAAATAAACGGGTTAGTGTGAGCTTATCCATATGGTTATGCACTCTTTGAATAAGAATTCATTTTATGAAAAATCCTAACTTTTGTACTTTGGTGGGTCTTCGAGATCCTTTAGATGACCTATATTGGAGGGATATCTCTAGTCTGATCATTTGCGTAAAGCCCGCGATAGCAGTAGAATTGGGAAAAGTACACAAGAAAGACAATTCTTTTCTATTATATTAGTATTTCTATTGTATTACATATATTAGACTATTATAATAAATTAGTATTAGTTAGTAATCCCGACTTAGTGAGTCGTAGGCCTGCCCATGGGCACCAGCATGGTTCCAATTGGGAATTTTGGAAGGTATGATGAACTGCAACATATATGGGACGATAGGGATAATTTCATAGGATCATGCTTGATATTTTACTAATTTCTTTCATCTAGTTTTTATTTTATCCGTTGTTGGTGTTTTGTTTGCGTTTTACTATTGCCTCTCGATGTTGTTTTGTTGTTTGTTTCGTATTCTTTATCATGTGTTTTGACTTTTCTTCTATCCAGTGATTAAGACATTTAACTCCCGTTTTTATGCTCTTTTATGTGATACATTTTATGTTTTATTCATGTGATCGTTACTTGTTAACACTTAGACTATAATTATCACTGTATAAATTAGTTAACGAGCTTTTATAATTTCAATTAAATTTGAAATAATTAGCTTTTAAAAGAATTCAAAAATATTAACATTCCGTTAAAAGTAATTTTGTCATTTTCAAATACAGTATATATTTCTATATTTATAATTTATTAACATAATTTATACTTTTTATAAATATTCAAATATTGGCTCAAAAGATTTTATTTTTAACTAAATATTTTGTTAATTAGTTTAATATAATTAATAGATTTTTTTTGTTGATTGACTTATAATTAAGTTAACTATTTTAAAAGATTAAGAAACTTGTTAATCAATAAATAAATTTTAATTTGTTTTATTTAATTTTTAACTGATTCACCCATTAACTTAATTTAGCCACATTTTAAACTCTAAATGGTTATAACTAAAATCTAATTGACGAAATTGTAGATACAATTCTAAGCACACATCCAATTTTCAGCCTTCTTTTTTTTTTCCAGACGAACTCAACTTTCTCATTCACATAGTTAGTGCTGGCAATTTAAGCCACTTTTCAGTGATCCGCTTAAATAGTCCATTAAATATGGGTTGAAAAAGTGATTTTAAATATGGGTAATATTTGTGCTTATATTCATATTTTACCCATTAAAATATGGGTATCAAATTGATAAACTACGGGTCATATATGGGTATTGCAAGTTTTCTTCAAATTTTCAAAAAATAATTTATTTCCAAATTTTAGAAGCGATTTTTCAAAACTTTCATATATGGGTCCCACCCCTAAAAAAAATTAATTTTGCTTTTAAAAAACATTTTGAAGTTCAAAATTTCATTTTTTTCACTCCTACCCTCGATCCCCAGCCCCACCCCCCGTACCAGCTTTTTCACCCCACCCCCCCAAGAAAAAATGATTTAAGTTTGTTTTTAAACCATGTTTTCAATCTCAAAATTTTATTTTTTTTCATCTCTACACTCGTCTCCCCCTACCCCCTACTAACCCCCCCACCCCTACCAGCCCTCTACCTCCTATCAACCCCCAGCCCCCTACCCCCTACCCCCTACCAACCCCCCAAAATATTAAGTTTGTTTTTAAAAATTATTTTCAACTTCAAATATTTATTTTTTCACCCTCCCCTAACCCCAGCCCCTTATCAGCCCTCCCCTCCCCAACCTCAAAATTTTTTAAAGTTTTTTTTTTACTTTTATAACACAATAAAAATGAAGCATTTTCAACATATTTCATCTAAAAAAAGATTAAAATATTTTCTTCATATTGATTTTTTAAGTATAGTACTCTTTATTCATGAAAATATGGGTAAAATATAGGTAAATCGATATTTTACCCAATTCATTTATTACCCAATCAATTTTTACCCATATCAAATATGGGCGGATTGAATGATTATCCATTTTATGCTCACCTATTTTCAACTCGCCCACATTTGACCCAATTCGCCCATTTGCCACCACTACACATAGTACATACATTACATACAATAGGCATACGTACACGAACCAACCTTAGCACCTATACGTAATAATTATTGGACAACTTTCATAAATAGCAAACATAAAATTCATATTTGTATGTTATAGAAAAGTTTGCATAATTGTGTTCCATAACAAACATATATATGTATAATTCGCTATACATAGACAATTGAGGCGAATTGTATAAAACGAGAAAGAGATAAATTATATACAATTTGAAGTGTATAAAACGAGAAATCGAGAAAGAGAGAATCAAATTGTATAAAATGAGAAAGAGAAAAATTATATACAATTTGAATTTGTATAAAACGAGAAAGAGATAAAGGCAAAAAGAGACTTGTGCAAGGGAATATACAATTGAATCAAATTTTATAAAACGAGAAAGAGAGAAATTATATACAATTTGAATTTGTATAAAACGAGAAAGACAAAAGAGACTTGGGCAGGGAAATATTTGTATTGTATAATTATAAGTGTATAGGACGAAGATATATGTATTTACATGAGTTTATACAATTTTCACTCGTTTTAACAATTAGAAACACAATTTATACAATTCTATTGTATAAAGCGAGAGAGGCGAGCGACAGGAAGCGAGCGAAAGAGGGAGAGTGGCGAGCGAGAATATGAGGGAGAGAGGAACTAACAAACAGTTTGCTATGAAACATAAATAAATCAAATAGTAACTACTATATTTATTTTACGGAAAAGGGTCAAAATTGCCCGTGAACTATGCGAAATAGACCACTTATACCCTCCATTATATTTTGGGATAAAAAAAAACCCCACCGTTATCCTAGGAGACCACAAATACCCTCAGGAGTTAACACCCTAATTTTTTAGTGACGTGGCAAGCCACATTGAACTAATCCCTCCACCTAAGCGTTGCCAACTAAGATTCACTACAAAAGAACTTGACCAAAATTTTGCCACTAAAAGTTATGAGTGATTTTTAGTGGCGACTAAGACTCCAACAATTATTCTCTAGTAAAACCTATTTTTTCAACAAAAAAATATGACAATTAATTTTCGATTGCAACCTAATTTTTAAAAATAAATAACTTGCAATATCAATATTAACCATCCCCCCTGTTATCGTGCGCTCCGCCAGACTGCCGCATAAAAAACATAATTCTGACTACGCAGACATTATGCTTCTCAGAGTATGTCCTTCTCCCCTCGCCCCCATTTGCTACATCGCTGCTCCCGTGTGTCTTATTCTATACCGACATCCCTCCTACACTGTCTTGACCAACACACAATTAGTTTTTACCCAGGTCCGACCATGCGGCTGGCTCCACACCTTAGTACTCTGTGCACCTTTACTCTCATTTATAACCTTATATCGATTCTCTTTTTGTTCATTAGCAAAATTTTCTCCTGCCTACATTAATATATTCTGCTTATCAGAATATTTCTACAGTATCTCTTAATGCACCTCCCTTGACTTCTCGGGCAGTGTCACCGCTCTACTCGCCAGCAACCCTCTCAATGTTTGTGTTATCGTTTCTGATAACATCGCTGACCTTGTTCGGTTCCGGCGTGCCATTTGAGCCGCATAAATAATATCTCCCCTGTCGCCTATCTGTTCTGCGAATCTGCCTTAATTTTCTTTCATCCCAATAGCAACGCGGTTCCTCTTGGTGCTTTTCTTTTTCGTGACCAGCGTCAGATTATTTTTAGGCAGCGTACCAGGTGTTTCATTATCTCTAGCGATACTTCTCGATATCCGTTCCTTCTTTTCCTTCCTCTCTCTCACACGCACTTGGCATATCCCTGTATATCACATTTGGCTTACCTTTATATGGACCGGCTAATTTTTAACTCAGGAGGTACCATTGGGCCCCCCCTCTTGGCCCTCATCGGGGCTCTTTCCTCACCTGTGCACCTCCGTCTTCCCTTGGCGCCTTATCCCTTAGCGCCCGATTAACTTATTGCGTCTCTCCTCTGCGGCCACGTCGTCGTTCGCTTAGCTGTCTTGGCAATTTCGATTGTTGGACATCTTACTCCCCCCACGGCAGGCGTGCGATGCCTAACGAAGATCACAACTCACTTCAGTCTTCCCGGACTCTTACTATCGCTGTTCTCGGCGCCAAGGACTCCAAATATACCTATCACTCAGCTCTTGTGAGTATAATGGCTCAGGACATCACATTTGAAATATTTTCCCCTGGCTTATTCTTTCGTAACCTCTTTTGCACACCTGGTGCACCTTGGTCTGATACTACATTTTGTGTACCCGTTTTTTCCTTTTTTTCCACCCTTTCTTGACTATTTAACAAAAAATGCTGTCCTCACTTGTTTTTTATCATGCATGCAATTCATAGAACCATACAATTCTCTTAATTCGTGGTCGAATCAGGCACAGGGTGTTTTAGGTCGACTAAGCTCCGAGCATATGGTTCTTTCGCTTCGCGAATCTTACTGAGCACTACACCATTTAACCCTCTTGCCTTGCCGGTTCGAACCCCATTACGGCTTGGCGTATAACTCGTCTTGCACCTCTTGCTTCCTGCAATACGCTTCTCCTCCACACACGTCTTTTCTTCTCCCCTCTTTGCCCGGAATGTTATTCTTCTTTTAAATATCATGCGCTTGAATCTCCCCCTCGGTATGGCTCATCCCATAACCAACACCTAACGTCATTTTAAAGAAAGATTCACAAGGTGCTACAGAATACGTAACTATGGATCCTTTCTTCATTTCTCAAACTTTTATTTTTATATATATACAGATGTGGTCTTTAAATCGTGAGCAGCGTAGCAATGTTTTCGCTTTGAGGGTATAAGAACCTATAAGCTAGAGTTTGTTGCAAGATAGATATGGCAGCTGGTCGGAGCTCACCGATAAATGTATGGGGAAAAGCATGCGTGTAGCCACTTTCTCAATTTGTGAGTTTCTCTTCGACATATTATTTCAATTGAGAACTTTTGAGTCCCAATATTGGGTTCGTTCTGTTAGATCCAATTCTTAAACACAAGAGATAAACTAATAATAATTGACAGAATTATACATGGAAATATGACTGACTAAGCGACGATCCCTTTGGGGCTATGACTACTGATTTATTGAGATTATATCTTTACTAAACAATGATTTGATTGAGATAATAGATGCGACGGGTCATTGTTTTGTAATTTCTAGATTAAGATGAGTCCTGGCTATTTAAGGTATTGAGCTTTTGAGAAAACTTACTACTATCTTGTGAAAGTAATGTCCTTCTTAGTCTAGGGGAATTCATTTTGATTCCACCAATAAGATTTTTGGTTATATATTTAGTACGATTTAGTTATTGTACATCGCGACTACCTATTTTGGGATCCATTCAAATTTAATTTGGAAGCTCGGATTAAATCTTGATATTACCATTGCATGCTTATTTGTCTTCTCTTTCTGATGATAATGATGTTAATCAGGGTACTGAGATTGGAGTCTCATCTTTCGGAACAAACCTATAGATTTTTAACGTGCTCATGTAACTTTTGAGCAGTCAACCTTTCAGATCCAAGCCTCATGGGCGATGAAGTTGATATTTCTAGATTTAGGTAATTATGTGAACTTTTCTCTGGCACTGCTTCAGCTTCATGCTCTGCGGTTGGCGCGATAAAAGTTACCCCATATAAAGAGTGAATGGGGTAGTTGTTTAAGTAATTGAATTATTTCCTTTTCTCATTCTATTTGGACCCTGTTCTGACAATTCAATATATTTCCAGTTTTGCAGTGAAACATTGTGTCCCAAATGATACATAAATTACACTAGTGAGAGAAATAATAGAACAGAAAGAGTTTTATAAGTCATGCTCCTAGTATGGCAAAATTGAAGAAATAAAAGGAGCAGTAACCGAAGCAATGAGTTTTCTGAAGCAGCATATGCCAAAAGACAATTAATTGTATCCGACAGGCGTTTATTGTAAGAAAAGAGAATACATAGTGAGATTCACACTTAACATATGCTCAGTTTGCCTAGAAGGCTTAGTTTACTTCGTGATAGATAAAAACTAATATCTTGACAAAGCTCACAAGATAACTTATATTTCTGTACAGATATGTATGTTTTCATACTAAGGTTTGTCGGAGTGCAAGTTATGAAAGGTTAAGACGAGCAAGGAATGTTTGCTAAGAATAACGGGAAAGAAGAGATATCAAGGATATTGTTGATGTTAGAAGATCCCCTTTTGGAGAAAGTATGTATTGCCAATTTGAAAAATGACTTCAATCTAGGCTTCTATTGGCAATGTAAATCATTGTAAGATGAAACTGCAGTATGTATAAAGCCAAAAGTAATGGCAAAAGGTTATATGTGCTCTTGTAGTATCTTTTGTTTGTGAACACGTAAAATAACATATTGAGAAAACTCAAAGATGAATTGTGAGGATTGGATACATCAGGTCTTATCGCGATGCTCCCCCTGACGCACCAATCACACATCTATTGTTAGTGTGAGTGCCAACAAAAGCCCGTAGCTTAAGCTTAATCATCCTACATCAGTATAAGAGTTAGTTGAGCATACAGTAGAGAAGACAGGTACCTCCTCGTATAGTATCGTGCATAAATTACTATGAAATTTGAATGTACAATGCGAAAGTGCAAGTTTAAGAGATGCTTACTGGCCGGGTGATTTTGAATGTAAGATTGCCCTCAGATCACGGGTACTACATTTCGAGTATGTAATACATGAGGTGCGGACATCAAGCTTAGTTATTAGGATACTCAGCCGTAAGATGGATTGGTTTGTCTATGAATAAAACCAACAACTCATGCACTGTAAATCTTAAACCATAGGTATTGAGACATCAAAAATAGAGGGGATATAGAAACACACACCGATCGCAGAGAGGTAGTAATCATGAAAAATGGCAATATCAATTGTTAAATGTTTCGTCGGTGAACAATTACCTAACAGAATAGAACTGGGTATGGTCCATATCTTAAGGTGCTTGTGAGCTATATATTGGTGGACTAGCATATGAGTTATTCCACTACAAGAGAGGGGAGGGTTATGACTTGATCCAATACATGGAGATAGCATCAGTTAACAAGCTAGGAGAGGACGTTGATATGCGACAGAGTAATTTACACTAGAATCTTCATTACTTGGTGATCCATAATTTATTAGAATTATTCTTTGCTAGTGGGGATCGACTAAACCAAAAGAGGGACTAATTGTCCAATGATACCCCTTGATTAAGCCGCAACCTGTGCCTGCATTTAGATTGGTCACCGTAAAAAGCATGACTAGTACAATACACAGTTATGCATTTAAATCAGTTCAAAGGAAGCTGCCGATCTCCATATCATCAAGAGCCGTTTGATTCAATGACATCTTTTTATAGTCTATGTCTGCATAGAACTTCAACCTCTAATCTTTTGTATCTTATGGCGCAATTAACGCTTATCTTCATTAATCTTCTAGTACTACCAGGAGAGCCTATGCCAATATGATCTTATTATACTAGATGTATCACATCAATGACTTGTTAACCATGCCAGGATCTATTCTCAGCCATCTCTCTACATAAAAAATGTAGTGGTTTGAAGTTGTGCTTAAAATCATGCTGAATGATTTCGTATGACCAGTGCAGTAGGTGATGACTAGAAACAAAATAGATAATCGAGTACAATAAGAAAGATTGGACTATGTTGCCTTGGATGTGAACAGGTATGTACTAACAGAATCAGAGGATGGCAAGGGAATCAATTAATTTTGGTTATAGATACAATAAACTATGCAGTGTTCAACCATTGACAGTAGAGCCATGGAAGGTGAGGTATCTTTTGGGGCTTCTCAATCCTTACCAACGGTGGAATGGCATGACAATTAATGGGTTTGTTGGTCAGCACGTTCTACAGCCATCCCACACAATATTCGTTGGCATATGAGAGAGTCCATAATCCCACCTATACAGTCTAGTCCTGTTAGTGTAACGAAGACATTTCGGTGAACATTTTCACTCTATATTCTATGATACAAGAGTGTGTCAATGCCTAATATGTGTGTATAAAAATCTAATGGAAATGTTCAGTAGGGTAACCTCCAAGACTAAACAATCAAACTATGCTTTGCGACGTAGCCCCTAACGGACATACTTGCCTTCAAAAAGGATGTCATGGTTATTGGAAATAATTATGCTAATAGGTTTGCAAGTCATTATGCAACTACATGCAGAGATGATCGCTCATGAATAGCAAATGAATTTATTTGGGAATATGTTATACTAATCATACATGTGCTCTTGGGTAAGGACACTTGGAGTTGAAGATGCAAGGAGTGACGTCACAAGCAATGATCTTGCCAAGGTATTGCATCTTCCGAGAGAGAGTGTTGGATGAGAGAATTTTCTTCATTGACCGCTCAGTAGTTATCGAGTAGTGCGTGGAATGAGCAGGTGGCATGCACACCCGTAGCATGTGAAGGCATCGTTATAATTGGTGCTACAGAAACATGATCTTGCGAAAACAGTGACGGAGAATGGCATCTCAGTTCATTAGCTGAAAAGATCTATGCTTAATATTTGTTTTGGGTACGTACGGCGTTTATGGCGAGAAAACCAAAGGCCATCCTCATTAACCTAAACTACAAATAACCCAGAAATAGTACAGACAGGTTATGTTGACCGAAAGCTCTTTGGACTCGAGTCTGTTGCTAAGCTAGTACTGATTAGATGTGTAAATTTCTATGGAGTTTCCCATATTCCAGCAATGTTCAACTTTGCTAGCGCGACCGAGAGACATATTCCGGGCATGAGTGTGGAATAAGCTGAGTGTAACTAGGTGAATGAGATGATGACTGAACCATTCTTACTCTGAAGTGATTGCAATCATAGGTCGGGAATTTGCATGACGACAACAAGGGTATCTCACGAATGATATCTGATTCTACTCCATGGTTTGCAAACGTTGGAATCTACGATCGGGGATATCACATCTTTTTACGCGAGCGTACTCGAGATCCATCAGCGGACACTCTGCACTTCTCATCCGATAGAATAGAAGAGTCATCGTCAAGGTTGCATCGTGAGAAAGAGTTCTTTGGTTCGTATAACGCGAAGCACGATGCTTGACTATGACTATTCCATTGCTGTGCCACGGGAGTTTGGAGCTCGTCAGACGTGATTGACTATGTTTAGCGTTATGTAAGGTTGTCTAGAATTGGAACCTAGTCAATCAGAAATGAAATATTGAGATAATTGAGTGTGTATCCCCGACCTTGCGCGAGCATCACTCCTCTCGCTATATGGAGTGGAACCAAGCAAATCCTCTTACACCATGTTGCTACACTCTTATCTGTCGCATCGTATGTTATCCTCGAGCTTTAATTCTAGAAACGTGTGAGTGAGTTCTTTATCTCATGCCAAGACAATAAGCTTGCTTGAGAGTCTCAATATGTTTTTTGAGATGTTCTGCATATTCGTTCATTGTGAATTAATGCCGTTAGCATGGTTCTCGCACACCAAGACCTGGGGTCTGTCGGATGAATTTAACACATGTCATGTGTAATTTATTATTGTTTCAAAAATAGTAGTTTAGACCTCTTATATATTCTATGTACACTAGGTACTTTGGATTGCAGCAAACATCTAACTTAGATTAAGAGTATGGAGCGACTATAGGTTAACAAAAAGAGAGCACTGAAAACTGAAATCCTGTATTCTAATATCTCTCAAATAGTTCTCTTGCTCCGAATCGATAGAAAATGAGGTAATATATAGTTTGAGATGTGAATATTGAAACAGGATGTCAGTTCAGTATTGCCGATTATCATATGGGGTATCCTCAGTAATTACTGTACCTTGTGAGTTCCATGTTGCGAATCCTGACAACATGGATCCTGATTCAGGTGCGCCTATCGAAATGAAGGTATCTTCGCGGAGGCTATTGCGCTGCACTTGTAGCGTAGCACGCGATATACTACGCATATGTGTCAACACATGGTGTCTTAGCTGTAGGAAAGAGCTAGAGGTAAACGTTTGATATTGGTGCTTCATCTCCATATAGATCTACATACTTCTCAGGAGCTTACAATGTAGAGAGCAGTGCTCACTATAAAGCCATTGACCGTTACTCCTGTAGAATAAACAGCACAGGTGAATGCATATACTATCGTCTCATATGACATTTCTGTTCAAGTTCAGCACATAAAATATTGTAACTGCTGTCAACTATCATTCAAATGTTCTATACCATGAAAGAAATAGAGGCTAAATCTTTTTATAATATGAATTAGTCGGTCCATCTCTATATCATAAATGTTCTGTCAAAGAGCTATTACTGTTATGCGATACTCTTGTGCTTGGTTCGACCATATCTAATCCGAAGGAAACAGTCGTCGTCCCTGCCACCAGCCTACCTAGAGGTAGGGTGACATCTTCTACAGTCTGCCTGACCTCCCTAACCAACTAGCGGGCCAACGTTGCAGCGTGTCAGCAACTCCGTTGCAGTAGGTTGTCAACTACACGTTGGTTAGATTGTATGCTGGCAACATAATGCATTTGACTAGAGTTAAGAGATATAATCGGTGATTGACTCAGACTTGTGATATGAAACAAAGGATCCCGTTGATGAGCCACTGTCTTGGGCATAAATGCGCGGCCAATTATAATTGGATAGCACATCTTAAACGAATTATGATTCCCATGGAGTGTATAGGTTACTTCCACTCACGACGCAACTTGTATATCGAAAGACTGTTCTCACTTCTTATTACGAAATACAGATGTGTATGCCAATGCACACTACCAGTTTACACTAAAGTAGGCTATCAAAGAAGTGTACAACTTGTAACGATGTTGTTAGTGTGAGATGTCTGGATCACTAAAGGTAAGTAAGCAGAACATACCACGAGTGACACATTGAGAATGAGGGCTTGTATACTGTACCTCTTTTGATTTATAGGAGTGAGCCTCTTGCCCATCAGATTGACAAAGCCTTATGTATGAACAATATGACCTTATTTTACTACAAGCAAGGAAATCATAAAGGTATATAG